>CM075996.1:530339-627839 GCA_038087875.1 Malacoraja senta | reverse complement strand
ACTACCCCCCCCCCTCCATCTCCTCCTCCTCCATCCCCATCTCCTCCTCCACCCCCATCTCCTCCACTACCCCCCTCCATCTCCTCCTCCTCCACCCCATCTCCTCCTTCACCCCCCATCTCCTCCCCTCATCATCTCCTCAACCCCACTCATCTCCTCCTCCACCCCCCATCTCCTCCACTACCCCCCTCCATCTCCTCCTCCTCCACCCCCATCTCCTCCTTCACCCCCATCTCCTCCCTCATCTCCTCCTCAGCCCCTCATCTCCCTCCTCCACCCCTCATCTCCTCTCCATCCCCCCATCTCTCCACCACCCCCCTCCATCTCCTCCTCCTCCACCCCCATCTCCTCTTCCACCCCCCCCCCCCCATCTCCTCCTCAACCCCACCCCCACAGGTAGAGGGTGTCTACCTTGAGTTGTAAGCTCAGCTTGCACTGTTTGCAGGCCAGAGATGTTATCGCCTGGTGCGTGACACAAAGGACAAGGGCCGGTCACATGAAGAACTCATGTGGGACTTGCCTCAATGCTCCTTTGTCAGTCTCTCTCACACACACACGTTAGGGCCAGAGGACCGGGCCCACGTGAATCTCAGGCGGCATCTATAAATACCCGGGCTAATTTGGCTGCACTGTTGCCCCTTTGTTCTCCAGATGCTGCGGGGAGACATAGAGCAAGCACGAGGGGAGCAATGAAAGGGCTGGAGATTTCGCACGGTGGAAGTGGTGGGGAACTCCTGAGGGAAGATTCATCCCTTTGATTTAACCACGTTATACAGATGTCACTGGGAAGGTCGCCATTTATTGCCCATCCCTAATTGCCCTCGGCAGCAGAGTGGCGGTGAGAAGCCTTGGTACTATCCCCTGTGGGAGTCCCGAATTCAAATCCAGAGCGGAGCGAAAGTGGGATCGTTTAGTTCAGAGATACAGCGCGGAAACATAGAAACATAGAAAATAGGTGCAGGAGTAGGCCATTCGGCCCTTCGAGCCATTCAATTTGATCATGGCTGATCATCCAACTCAGTATCCCGTACCTGCCTTCTCTCCATACCCCTGATCCCCTTTAGCCACAAGGGCCACATCTAACTCCCTCTTAAATATAGCCAATGAACTGGCCTCAACTACCTTCTGTGGCAGAGAATTCCACAGATTCACCACTCTCTGTGTGAAAAATGATTTTCTCATCTCGGTCCTAAAAGACTTCCCCCTTATCCTTAAACTGTGACCCCTTGTCCTGGACTTCCCCAACATCGGGAACAATCTTCCTGCATCTAGCCTGTCCAACCCCTTAAAGAAGTTTCTATAAGATCCCCCCTCAATCTTCTAAATTCTAGCGAGAAACAGGCCTTTGGCCCACCGAGTCCGCGCCGTCCAGCGATCCCGCACATGAACACTATCCTACACCCACTGGGGACAATGTTTACATTTACACCAAGCCAATTAACCTACAAACCTGTATTTCTTTGTGGAGCGTGGGAGGAAACCGAAGTCTCGGACAGGTCACGGGGTGAATGTACAAACTCCGTACAGACAGCACCCAGCTACCAATTTTCAACTAAAATTGTGAATCTCACTCCAGTTAAATGAATGAGGACCGCACTCTGTATCTCTCTACATCACTGTCTACATCTCTCGTCTCCCTGTCCCCTGATTCTCAGTCTGAAGAAGGGTCTCTAGGATGTAAGTAGGAAAATGGACAAGGGAGAGCCAGTGGATGTAGTGTACCTGGACTTTCAGAAAGCATTTGATAAGGTCCCACATCAGAGATTAGTGGGCAAAATGAGGGCACATGGTATTGGGGTAGAGTGCTGACATGGATAGAGAAGTGGTTGGCAGACAGGAAACAAAGAGTAGGGATTAACGGATCCCTTTCAGAATGGCAGGCAGTGACTAGTGGGGTACCGCAAGGCTCGGTGCTGGGACCGCAGCTATTTACAATATACATCAATGATTTGGATGAAGGGATTCAAAGTAACTTTAGCAAAATTTGCAGATGACACAAAGCTGGGTGGCAGTGGGAACTGTGAGGAGGATGCTATGAGAATGCAGGGTGACTTGGACAGGTTGGGGGAGTGGGCAGATGCATGGCAGATGAAGTTTAATGCGGATAAATGTGAGGTTATCCACTTTGGTAGCAAAAACAGGAAGGCAGATTACTATCTAAATGGCGTCAAGTTGGGAAAAGGGGAAGTACAACGGGATCTGGGGGTCCTTGTTCATCAGTCTATGAAAGTAAGAATGCAGGTACAGTAGGCAATGAAGAAAGTGAATGGCATGTTGGCCTTTATAACAAGAGGAGTCAAATATAGGAGCAAAGAGGTCCTTCTGCAGTTGTACAGAGCCCTAGTGAGATCACACCTGGAGTATTGTGAGACCACACCTGGAGTTTTGGTCCCCTAATTTGAGGAAGGACATTCTTGCTATTGAGTGAGTGCAGCGTAGGTTTACAAGGTTAATTCTCGGGATGGCCGGACTATCATATGCTGAGAGAATGGAGCGGTTGGGCTTGTACACTCTGGAGTTTAGAAGGATGAGAGGATATCTTATTGAAACATATAAGATTGTTAAGGCTGCACCCGCTGAGTTTCTCCAGCATTTTTGTGTACCTGGGACTTTCCAGCATTTCCAGTTCCTTCTTAAATAAGATTGGGTTTGGATAAGCTAGAGGCAGGAAACATGTTCCCGATGTTGGGGGAGTCCAGAACCAGGGGCCACAGTTCAAGAATAAGGAGTAAGCCATTTAGAACGGAGACGAGGAAACACTTTTTTCCACAGAGAGTTGTGAGTCTGTGGAATTCTCTGCCTCAGAGGGCGGTGGAGGCCGGTTCTCTGGGTGCTTCAAGAGAGAGCTAGATAGGGCTCTTAAAGTTAGCGGAGTCAGGGGATATGGGGAGAAGGCAGGAACGGGATACTGATTGGGGATGATCACATTAAATGGCGGTGCTGGCTCGAAGGGCCGAATGGCCTACTCCTGCACCTATTGTCTATTGTTTATTGAAGAAGGATCTCGACCCGAAATGTCACCTATTCCTTCTCTCCAGAGATGCTCTCTCACCCGCTGAATTACTCCAGCTTTTTGTGTCTATCTTTGGTTTAAACCAGCATCTGCAGTTACGTCCTACACTCATTCACTCTCTCTCTCCCCATTTCCCCTCTCGCCATCCATGTTAAGCTCCTCCCCGTATCTCTCCATTCCATCGAGGACTTTAATCCTCCAATGACCTTTAACGGAAAGAAATACACACAAACACGCGCGTGCACATTTATGCTCACACACACTCGAGAGGAGCGGAGAGAATGAGAGGGGGGGGGGGGGGAAAGAAAACTAGAGGAAGGGAGATGAGAGGCAAGGACACAGACTATACCGCTGAATGCAGCAGGGGCAAGTTGCAGAAATGGTCAAAAAGCAAACATGATCCTGGCTTTATGTACAAAAATAGCATGGTGCACCGAGCAAAATGTCATAAAACACCTTTGTAAAAGACTGGCTCAGCAACAACTGGAGTAAAACATTAGGTGATAAGGTCTTTATAGAGATAGAAGCAGAATTAGGCCATTTGGCCCATATGTCTACATTGACATTCTATCTTTCCCTCCCGCCCCATTCTCCTGCCTTCTCCCCATAAATCCCGACAAAGTGCTGGAGTAACTCAGCGGGTCAGGCAGCATCTGTGGATAACTAATAAACCTTATTCAGAATCAAAAATAGCGCCAGAGGCCCGGTTCGATCCTAACTACGGGCACTGTCTGTACAGAGTATGTACGTTCTCCCTGTGACCGGGGTGGGTTTTCTCCGGGTGCTCTGGTTTCCTGCCACATTCCAAAGACGTGCAGGTTTGTAGGTTAATTGGCTTCTGTAAATGGTCCCTAGTGTGTGTGGGATAGAACTAGTGTACGGGGGATTGCTGGTCGGTGTGGACTCGGTGGGCTGAAGGGACTGTTTCTGTGTTGTATCTCTAAACTGAAGAACTGTGCAAAAACTCTGCATTTACTAGTGTCATGTAGACGGTGATATGGAGAGATATAGACCACTTGGGTTTAAACCAGCATCTGCAGTTCCTTCCTAGACAAGTGATAGCTGGATTCAGGTTAAGGAGAAAGAAAAGTATTGGAGTAACTTAGCGGGTCAGGCAGCATCTCTGGAGGACATGGATTGGTGACGTTTCGGGTCGGGACCTTCTTCAGACTCATCAGATTATTCAGAGACTCTGACACACAAAGAAACAAATCGACAAAAGCCCCTGGTGATGCAGAAACATATCTGTCACCCTGCATTTACCGGAGAGAAGGAATGGGTGACATTTCGGGTCGGGACCCTTCTTCAGACCCCAAACGCCGCCCATTCCTTCTCTCCAGAGATGCCTCCTCACCCGCTGAGTTACTCCAGCATTTTGTGTCTACCTTCGATTTAAACCAGCATCTGCAGTTCTTTCTTACACACTTCATTTACCCATACAAAGACCTCAGACACTTTGACTCATTCATTCTTGTTACCCACGACACTGGGATCAAAGTACTGCGATGTTTTAGCACCGAGCAGCTGTGCTACTCGATCGGTGAGCCTCACAACTCCATGATCCGTCAGTACACAGCTCAGCGATGAACAAAGGTCACGACAGATGCACTGGAAATGAGGATATATTCTCACAAGGTACATCCAATGACCACATCACTGGTCATGACACACTGAAAGGCTATTTAAAAAAAAAAAAATATTCATACACAGTTGATACCAAAGAACAACACAAAGTGTATGTACAGCCCCAGTGGCCTAATGGATAAGGCACTGGCCTCCTAAGCCAGGGATTGTGGGTTCGAGTCCCATCTGGGGTGGTGAGTTTTTGGGCGGTCACGGTGGCGCAGCAGTCGAATTGCTGCCTCACAGCAAATGACCCGGGTTCGATCCCGACTACGGGTGCTGTCTGTACGGAGTTTGTACTTTCTCCCCGTGTTTGCTCCGAGATCTTCGATTTCCTCCCACAGCCCAAAGACATACAGGTTTGTAGGTTAATTGGCTCGGTAAATGTAAAAATTGTCCTAGTGAGTGGAGGATGGTTAATGTGCTGGGATCGCTGGTTGGCGCGGACCCGGTGGGCCAAAGGGCCTGTTTCTGCGCTGTATCTCTAACCTAAACTAAAATGGGTGACCTTTCGGTTCGAGACCCTTCTTCAGACTCATTTAATGTGTTTTAACTTTATTTATATTGGTAATAATGAAGAAACAAAGAACTGCAGATGCTGGTTTACATCAAAGATAGACACAAAGTGCTGGAGTAACTCAGTGGGTCGGGCAGCATCTCTGAAGAAAAAGGATGGGTGACATTTCGGGTCGGGGCCCTTCCTCACACCTGAAACATCGCCCATCCTTTTTCTCCAGAGATGCTGCCTGACCCGCTTAGTTACTCCATCACTTTGTGCCTATCTTTGTTATAAGCCAGCATCTGCAGTTCTTTGTTTCTTCATTATGACAAATGTAAATAAAGTTAAAACACATTTAAATGAGTCTGAAGAAGGGTCTTGAACCGAAACGTCACCCATTCCTTCTCTCCAGAGATGCTGCCTGTCCCGCTGAGTTACTCCAGCATTTTGTGTCTATCTTCGATTTAAACCAGCATCTGTAGTTCTTTCCTACCCTTTTAAATGAGTGGTGCACAGAGACTAGCCTCTGATCGACTATCCTTCAATATGTCACCTGCAAGTTCGATGGGACGAAAAACCAATAAATGTCCTCAACACTATTCGGCTCCGAAACCAAGCACTGATTATTGTCAGTGATGTTTCGGGTTGGGAGCCTCCTTCAGACTAGCTGAAGATGGGTCCCGATCCGAAACGTCACCCATTCTTTTTTCTCCAGAGATGCTGCCTGACCGGCTGAGTTACTCCAGCACGTTGTGTCTATCTGTGGTATAAACCAGCATCTGCAGTTCCTTCCCAACACTGTTCCTCCTGAAATCTCATTGTGAGAAATATCTCCGGACAGGTCCAATTTATTTTACTTGATCAGAGACAGAGCTGCCCTTCAAACTCCATTTAATCAAATATTGGATGAGCAAACAAGCTCTTCCACCCCCCTGAGAGCATGCAGATTCTCAACTCGATTTGCATTCTCCCCAAAATCCAGTTTAACATCTTAGCTTAGTTTGGAGATACAGCATGGAAACGGGCCCTTTGACCCACCACGTCCGCACCGACCAGCAATCCCTGTGCATTAGTTCTATCCTACACACTAGGGATAATTCTACAGGAGCCAATTAACCTACAAACCTGCACGTCTTCGGAGTGTGGGAGGAAACCGGAGCGCCTGGAGGAAACCCACATGGTCGCAGGGAGAACATACAAACTGTGAAGCAGACAAGCACCCGTAGTCAGGAACGAGCCCGGGTCCCTGGCGCTGTAAGGCAGCAACTCTACTGCTGCATCACCCTGCCACATATCAAAACCTTGCAATGGAGGATCTTACAGTATGTATTGACCAGTCACCCTATACACAACGGGCTTGTATTTCTGCAGATAATCAGTCCTTTTTTTTTTTTGCCCCTGGAACAGTCTTGCAACCCAGTGTGGGTGTGTGATCACCCATTTTAATCTGAATAACAACTGCCTTTTAGCTCGGAGGCAGAGGGCTTTATTTTAAAGCGGCAAGTTGTTGTGAATGAGCTGCCTGCAAAGACAGTGCAAATAAACTCGACTGCAACTCCCAAAAGGGAACTAGGGAGAGCGTGATTAATTAAAGAGCCCTTTTAAAGAGCCAGCTCAGGCATCGTAGACGCACACACACGAACACACACACATGCACACGCACGCACGCGCACAATCACACACACATGCACACGCTCGCCAAGTGGGTTTCTTTAGCGCTGACTGACTCCACAATTGACTGAAATACAAGGACGTGTTCCCTTTGCTACCATAGTCTGGTGAACTACTGAATATCACAGAGCATAATGATCACCAATTACAAATGCCTGGTTTCTGGAGTTGTTTTAACTCTAAGTAGGGATATTAATGTCATAGGAGCAGAATTCGGCCCTTTGGTCCATCAAGTCTACTCTGCCTTTCAATCATGGCTGATCTATCTTTCCATCTCAACCCAATGTGTCAGCCATGATCACATTGAATGGCGGTGCTGGCTCGAAGGGCCGAATGGCCTACTCCTGCACCTATGATCTATTCTTCTACCTTCTCCCGGTAACCTTTGACACCCGTACTAATCAAGCATCCATCTCCATTTTAAAAATACTCAATGACTTGGCCACCACAGTCGTCAGTGGCAATGAATTCCACAGGTCACCACCCTCTGACTAATGAAATTCCTCCTCATCTTCTTTCTAAAGGCATGTCCTTTTATTCCGAGGCTGTGCGGAGTCAGGGGATATGGTGAGAAGGCAGGAACGGGGTACTGATTGGGGATGATCAGCCATGATCACATTGAATGGCGGCGCTGGCTCGAAGGGCCGAATGGCCTACTCCTGCACCTATTGTCTATTGTCTCTGGTCCTAGACTCTCCCACTAGTGGAAACATCCTCTCCACATCCACTCTATCCAGGTCTTTCACTATTCGGTTCATTTCAATGAGGTCCCCCCCTCATCCTTCTAAACTCCAGCATGTACAGGCCCAGTGCCGTCAAACGCTCATCATAGGTTAACCCAAACATCCCCGGGATCATTTGTAATTGGCAGTAACAAGTCTGGCACAGGGAAGTGAGTGCTGTTTGAGGTGATAAACTGGAAAGGATCACAACCACATAGCTTTAACACTGAGGTGACACTGATGTAATATCTGCTATATACCCCAACCCAGCCACCACCGAGCATTCAATGAGATATTCAATGTGTGAAGAAACTGCAGATGCTGGTTTAAATCGAAGGTAGACACACAAAATGCCACAGTAACTCAGCGGGACAGGCAGCACCTCTGGAGAGAAGGAATGGGTGACGTTTTGGGTCGAGACCCTTCTTCAGTCGGAAGATGCTGCCCGTCCCGCTGAGTTACATTTTGTGTTTATCTTCGCTGAGATGCGCAGTTGGGTTACATTTGCTTTCTCTCAAGAACATTCAATCTTTTTTTCAATATTTTAACAATTTTCCCTTCGAATGTCACAGGTTGGACAAGTATCTAGTTTAGAGATACACCACGCCGACCATCGATCACCCGTCCACACTAGTTCTATGTTATCCCACTTCCTCGTCCACTCCCTGCACACTAGGGGCAATTTTCAGAATGGCCAATTAACCTAACGAACCCGCACATCTTTGGGATGTGGGAGGAAACCGGAGCACCCGGAGAAAACCCATGGTCGGTGCGGACTTGATGAGCCGAAGAGCCTGTTTCTGCGCTGTATTTCTGAAGTCTGAAGTAAAGCTTATGGGCAAGCACGCAACCAATACAAACTCATCGGACGCTCTTGAAAATTAGGTTAAAACCCTTTCAATTAAACAATAAGGGACACGGTGACTGCTTAACACAGAAAATGTTGCTCCCCCTGCAGTGGTTCCGACATTGGTACCCACGGCGAGCTTCCTGAGCAATGGTACCCATCAACTGTGATAAGAAAATGATAGTAATTTGTCCACAAGGGCGAAAACACAGCCAGTGAACAGTGAGGGAAAACATCAATAAATATTAGAGAAATAAACAGCCACTGAATGGCCAAGAGAATATCTGCATTGCAAACTGTTCTCCATTCCCCCTCAAGATTCCACACAGAGCAGCTGGTAGACCCCGGTTCGATCCTGACCTCGGGTGCCGCCTGTGCGGAGTTTGCACGTTCCCCCTGTGACCGCGTGGGTTTCCTCCGGGTGCCGCCCACATTCCAAACACGTGCAGGTTTGTAGGTTAATTGGCTTCTGTAAATTGTCCCTGGAGTGTAGGGTAGAACGAGCGTACAGGGTGATTGAAAATTGTCCCTAGTGTGTGTAGGACAGTGTTGGTGTTCAGAGATCGCTGGTCGGCGAGGACTCGGTGGGCCGAAGGGCCTGTATAACCTTGCATCCTTTATTTCTTCTTTTCACAACCAAAGACAATGCAAAGAGTAAGTTCATCCTAAAGATGCGAACCTAGACTCGATTCATATTCTCATCTGATCTAACATGACTGCATCTCGATCACGCCCTACAGTGTCAGATACCCAGGTTCGATCCTGACCCCGGTTGAACAAGTTAGGTCTTAGGTCTTTATTCTTTGGAGCGCAGAAGGTTAAGAGGGGACTTGATAGAGGTCTTTAAAATTATGAGCGGGTTAGACAGAGTGGACGTGGATAAGCTTTTCCCATTGAGAGTAGGGAAGATTCAAACAAGGGGACATGACTTGAGAATTAAGGGACAGAAGTTTAGGGGTAACATTAGGGGGAACTTCTTTACTCAGAGAGTGGTGGCTGTGTGGAATGAGCTTCCAGTGGAAGTGGTGGAGGCAGGTTCGATGTTATCCTTTAAAAATAGATTGGATGGGTATATGGACGGGAAAGGAATGGAGGGTTATGGTCTGAGTGCAGGTAGATGGGACTAGGAGGAAGTATTTATTTTTAATTTAAAAAAAAAAAATTAAAAAAAATGTTCGTCACGGACTTGAAGGGCCGAGATAGCCTGTTTCCGTGCTGTTATGGTTATATGGTTATATGGGTGCTGCCACTGCGGAGTTTGCACATTCAACCCTGTGACCGCGTGGGTCTTCTCCGAATATTCTCTGGTGTCCACCCACTTGCCAAAGACATGCGGGTTTGTAGGTTAATTGCCTTCTGTAAAATTGCTCCTAGAGTGTCGGATGCAAAAATTGGGATAACGTAGAACTAGTGTATGGGTGAAGATTGGTCGGCACGGACTCGATGGGCCGAAGGACCCGTTTCTGTGCTGTATCTCTCAGCAAAATAACCGAGCAATGTGATCATTCCGTTTGAAGAGATTCATTGGCTTTTAAACAAAATGCAAGAGAATTTGAAAAAGATGATGCATTACATTGCACTAATCATAACCTACTTACAATCTATGCACTTGTGAAACATTTTCCTTTTATTGTAATGGGAATATCAATACATTTCATGGTATATGGCCATTTGATTTACATTTCGGAGGCCAAACCATTCATTGCTTAACTCAGTGCATTATTTGTACACAACAAAAGTCCCAGCACTCAGGATCAATAAACATTCGTGTCACATGGAGTCATACTTTTAATGTGGGGGGGGGTTAAGGGGGAAACTATCTCTAGGTCCCTACCTGGTCGGTGAGGCAGCTTTTTCTCCGGGCTGCCCCGTCGACCCGTCCTTGCGGCCTACCAGCGGGCGTGGAGCGGCGTTTTCCTGGCGGGGACTGCCCAGCACCTTCAGCTCCGGTGGCGGCACAGCGCTGGAGCGCTATCGTGCAGCGGAGCGGGCGATGCCTTGCCTGGGTCGCCGCGCTGGATCGACGCGCTGGAGCTCCGGTGAGCTGGACCGCCGAGCTCAACACCTCCGGGCTGCGGGACTGCGGAGCGGCCAGCCGCGGGCGGCGGCGCCGACCCTAACATCGGGAGCCTCGGAGCTCCAAATCGGCACGGCCTTGTCGGCTTCAGGTGCCACGGACTCCAATAGGAGATCGGCCGTTCCAGCCGTCCCAGCCGCTGCGTGGACTCTCCCGACGCCGGGGCAACAGCACCCGGCGAGAACGGCCAGGAACATCGGGCCTCCGTAGAGGCAACTGTGGAGGCCTCAATAGGCCTGACTTTGGGTGAACTGGGGTTGGGGACTGGACATTGTGCCTTCCCCCACAGTGGTAATCATTGTGGGGGAATGATTTTTTTTGTGTGTGTAAATGATATTTTATTTTGTGTCCAAGATGGCTGCCGGAGGGGAGAGTGGACGCTGGCGCGCTTTAGCAGCCGCTGCTCTCTCTTCCATATTGTGTTTTTGATTTTTGTTTTTGGATTGAATTCTCTCTTTAATTTGTGTACTCGTGATGTCTTTATTATTTATTTCATTCCGCTTACATATTTCCACTATTTGTTAAACTTTGTAAGGTGTCCTCGAGACTTTTGAAAGGCGCCCATAAATAAAATGTATTATTATTATTATTATACAGCGTAGACCCAATCACAACCAGAGAGCAGTGCTGAATTACTTTCTACCTTATTGGTGACCCTCGGACTACCCTTGCACTAAACGTTATTCCCTTATCATATATCAATACACTGTAAATGGATCGATTGTAACCATGTATTGCCTTTCTGCTGACTGGTAATAGCCCTGTCCCACGGTACGAGTTCATTCCAAGAGCTCTCCCGAGTTAAAAAAAAATCAAACTCGTGATAAGCACGGAGAATGAACGTAGCGGGTACGTCGGAGCTCGGGGACGTCTCTTAGCGCTAACGGCAGGTACTCGGGAAGACTCGCTAACGGCAGGTAAGCGCGGGAAGACTCGTGAAGATTTTTCAACATGATGAAAAGTGTCCACGAGAGCCCCGAATACCGACGAGTGGCCATTACCGTAAATCTCCAAGTTCGAATCAGGGCAAACTCAGGAGTGCTCTAGGAATGAACTCGTACCGTGGGACAGGGCTATTACCAGACAGGGCTATTACCAGACGCAACAAAAAAGATTTTTCACTGTACCTCAGTACACGTGACAATAAACTAAACAGCGTGGAAACAGGCCCTTCGGCCCAACTTGCCCACACCGACCAACATGTCCATCTACACTAGTCCCACCTGCCTGCATTTGGCCCACATCCCACCAAACCTGTCCTATCCATGTACCTAAGATAGACACCAAAAGCTGGAATAACTCAGCAGGTCAGACAGCATCTCTGGAGAAATGATACAAAAGTTAGTAGTTTTGCAGATAGTGAAGATGGTTGTGAAAGATTGCAGCAGGATCTGGATCGATTGGCCAGGTGGGCTGAGGAATGGTTGATGTAATTTAATACGGAGAAGTGTGCATTTTGGGACGTCTAACAAGGGCAGGACCTACACAGTAAATGGGAGGCCTCTGGGGAGTGTTGTAGAGCAGAGGGATCGAGGAGTGCAGGTGCATGGTTCCTTGAAGGTCGAGTCGCAGGTAGATAAGGTGGTCAAAAAGGCTTTTGGCATATTGGCCATCATCAGTCAGAGTACTGAGTATAGAAGTTGGGAGGTCATGTTGCAGTTGTATAGGACGTTGGTGAGACCGCATTTAGAATATTGTGTTCAGTTCTGGGCACCATGTTATAGGAAAGATATTGTCAAGCTTGAAATGGTACAGAAAAGATTTACGAGGATGTTGCCAAGACTAGAGGGTGTGAGCTATAGGGAGAGGTTGAGCAGGCTGGGTCTCTATTCCTTAGAGCGCAGGAAGATGAGGGGTGATCTTATAGAGTTGTACAAAATCATGAGGGGAATAGATCAGGTAGACGCACAGAGTCTCTTGCCCAGAGTAGGGGAATCGAGGACCAGAGGAAACAGTTAGACAGGTGCATGGATAGGACAGGTTTGGAGGGATATGGACCAAGTGCAGGCAAGTGGATCTAGTGTGGCTGGGACATTGTTGGCCGGTGTGGGCAAGTTGGGCCGAAGGGCCAGTTTCCACACTGTATGACTCTAAATGGAATAGGCAAAGTTTCTGGTGAAGATCCTTCTCTGAAGAAGGTGTCTCGTCCCGAAACGTCACCTATTCCTTTTCTCCAGAGATGGTATTATTTTTTTTAAATTATTAACATTATAATTATGGGCGCCTTTCAAAGACTCTCAAGGACGCCTTACAGAATTTAATAAGCAGATTACAAAACATATCAGCAGAATAAAAACAAAATTTTAAAAAAAATAAAAGGAAAAAAAAAATAGTAGGGACATCAACAATTCAAAGCCTTGTCTGACTCGCTGAGTGGCTCCAGCTTTTTGTGTCCATTTTCGGTTTAAACCAGCATCTGCTGCTGTTCCTTCCTGCACTATCCATGTACCTGTCTAAATCTGGACCAGAAAACAAAATAATGACGCTTAACTTTTTAAGAGTTGCCGGTATGCCAAGCCTCTTACCTACACTAAAAAACTGGTTTATCTACTCTTTTACTCCCCATTTTCCTCGATTCTCTGAGGACCGACTCTCCTCTTAGTTCAGCTCGTATTCCGATCACCTGCGAGCTTCTTAGAAGTTTAAAGAGGTTTGACACCTCCATAACAAACTTCTGCAGACGCACTGTGGGAAGTCTCCTGACTGGTTGCATCAAGGTTGTATGGCAATTCCAATCAACACACAGGAACGCAAGAGGCCGTGGAGTGGTGGACTCAGCCCGGCACATCAAGAGTACAGCCCTCCCCACCATTGAAAGCATCTAAGTGAGGCGCTGCCTCAATGAGGCACATGCCCTCTTCATCGCTGCCTCAGGCCAGGAGGGACAGAAGCCCAAAGTCCCACACCACCAGGTTCAGGAACAGCTATTTTCCTGCAACCATCAGGTTCTCGAGCTGACCTGCACAGCCCGAATCCTACCTCGGCAACGGAACATTACTGACCGCCTCTTGTGTAAGAAAGAAGTGCAGACGCTGGTTTAAATCGAAGGTAGACACAAAATGTTGGAGAAACTCAGCGGGTGAGGCAGCATCTCTGGAGAGAAGGAATGGGTGACGTTTCGGGTCGAGACCCTTCTTCAGGCTGACGTCAGGGGAGGGGGCAGGACACAGATAGAATGTAGTCGGAGACAGTAAGACTAGTGGGAGAACTGGGAAGGGGAAGACCACCTCTTGTACCACAGACATGTTATCTCATTATGTTTAACTGTGGAATGTACAGAAACAGGCACTTCAGCCCACTGAGTCCATTCTAACCATCGAATTACTCATTGAAACTAATCCCATTTTATTCTCTCCAACTTCACATCAACTCCTTCCATAGTCTCCCGCAGGGCAACGCCCTCAGGGCAATTCACAGCAGCTAGTTAACCTGCCAACCCGTACACCTTTGGGATGTGAGGGGAAGTGGAGCACCCTGAGGGAACCGTGACCCACGCAGTCACAAGGAACGCGTGCAAACTCCACGAAGAGAGCACCAGAGGCCGGGATTGAATGCACGCAGTTGAAGCAGTGTTAGGGCAGGAACAGGTCCCTGCCCAACTCCGCCAACATCCATGCCCGAGATAACGCAATACCATCACAAAAAGTGGGCGGTGTTGGGGAAGGGGAGGGGGATGGAGGATGTGAAAGATCTATAGTGAGAGGTGTACAATGTAGAGAGCACATTGACTGCTTTTCCATCACGGCCAACTCGAATGCCCAGGAACCAAGAGGATTGCAAAAAGTGGCGAACACTGCCCGGTCCATCACAGATACTGGCCTCCCCACCATCGAAGGGATCTACAGGTGTCAGAAGAAGGGTCTCAACCTGAAACATCACCCATTCCTTCTATCCAGAGATGCTGCCTGTCCAACAGAGTTGCTCCAGCATTTTGTGTCTATCTGCAGGAATCGCTGCCACAAAGGGGCAGCCAGCATAATCAGCCACACCACACCTTGGCCACGCTCTTATTTCACTCCTGCTATCAGGAAGAGGTATAATTACTCTTGATTCCTGATGTAGGAATTCAAGTCAGTTTGCTTTAACTTTGTAATGGTCAGTGAGTGGTGGACTCAAAATCCACAAGAGGGATATTGGATTTCCAAGACACAGACACTCAGCTATGAAGTCATGTCCAAGTCATCATCATGACTCCCTGCGATTATGACTAATCCCCATCACTCAATATATGTAACCCCGACACACACACACACACAGATCAGAATGTTGCCACGGACTAACATAGAACAGTACACACTGGAACAGGCCTTTCGGCTCACATAGTCCAGTCCAAAAATGAATCCAAGGCCAACTCTTATCTGTGTAAGAAAGAACTGCAGATGCTGGTTTAAATCGAAGGTAGACACAAAATGCTGGAGTAACTCAGCGGGTGAGGCAGCATCTCTGGAGAGAAGGAATGGGCGACGTTTCGGGTCCTCGATACACAACAACACCCCCTGTGTCAAAAATACTTACCCCGCACATCTCCTTTAAACTTTGCCCTTCACACATTAAAGTTATGCCCTCTACTATTTGATATTTCCAGACTGGGACAAAGGTTCTGACTGTCTATCCTGTGATATCATGTAATTGATTTGGAGGTTCTTTACTCGGTTCAATTGTTCTCTTGCCAGTATTGGACAGTGATTTATACAAATATATGAATTCAGATAAGGGACAGGATATTTGAATCTTTCACTCAATGTGCTGACCAATGTCCGGTATACCATGCAAGAATAGTAAAGATAACAGGAATATGGGCCAAGCCCAGACAGTTGGAACTAGCATAGCTGGAGCATCTTGGTCAGCACGGCCATGTTGGGCCGAAAGGTCTGTTTCCGTGCTGTACGAGTCAATTAAGCCCCTAAAGCCAGTTTCTTCCTACATATTTTGTCTGCTCCACTGCAAAATCTCCTCAAGCTTAACGGTTCACAAATCTCCAAAGCAACCCTATCACCAAAGATATCAGATTGTGGGCCATTCAGCCCATCAAGTCTACTTCGCCATTCAATCATGGCTGATCTATCTTCCCCTCTCAACCCCATTCTCCTGCCTTATCCCCATAACCCTTGACACCCGTACTAATCAAGAATCTGTCAATATCCGCCTTAAAAATACCCAATGACTTGGCATTCACAGATTGACCACCCTTTGACTAAAGAAATTCCTCCTGCCTACAGCATCTGCTCAAAATACGAATACTTCAATATCCATATAATCCCATGCAGACACAAAATGCTGGGGTAACTCAACGAGTGAGGCAGCATCTCTGGAGAGAAGGAATGGTTGACGTTTCGGGTCGAGACCCTTCTTCAGGCTGACGTCAGGGGAGGGGGCAGGACACAGATAGAATGTAGTTGGAGACAGTAAGACTAGTGGGAGAACTGGGAAGGGGAAGACCACCTCTTGTACCACAGACATGTTATCTCATTATGTTTAACTGTGGAATGTAGAGAAACAGGCACTTCAGCCCACTGAGTCCATTCTAACCATCGAATTACTCATTGAAACTAATCCCATTTTATTCTCTCCAACTTCACATCAACTCGTTCCATAGTCTCCCGCACGGCAACTCCCTCAGGGCAATTCACAGCAGCTATTTAACCTGCCAACCCGTACACCTTTGGGATGTGAGGGGAAGTGGAGCACCCTGAGGGAACCGTGACCCACGCAGTCACAAGGAACGCGTGCAAACTCCACGAAGAGAGCACCAGAGGCCGGGATTGAATGCACGCAGTTGAAGCAGTGTTAGGGCAGGAACAGGTCCCTGCCCAACTCCGCCAACATCCATGCCCGAGATAACGCAATACCATCACAAAAAGTGGGCGGTGTTGGGGAAGGGGAGGGGGATGGAGGATGTGAAAGATCTATAGTGAGAGGTGTACAATGTAGAGAGCACATTGACTGCTTTTCCATCACGGCCAACTCGAATGCCCAGGAACCAAGAGGATTGCAAAAAGTGGCGAACACTGCCCGGTCCATCACAGATACTGGCCTCCCCACCATCGAAGGGATCTACAGGTGTCAGAAGAAGGGTCTCAACCTGAAACATCACCCATTCCTTCTATCCAGAGACGCTGCCTGTCCAACAGAGTTGCTCCAGCATTTTGTGTCTATCTGCAGGAATCGCTGCCGCAAAGGGGCAGCCAGCATAATCAGCCACACCACACCTTGGCCACGCTCTTATTTCACTCCTGCTATCAGGAAGAGGTATAATTACTCTTGATTCCTGATGTAGGAATTCAAGTCAGTTTGCTTTAACTTTGTAATGGTCAGTGAGTGGTGGACTCAAAATCCACAAGAGGGATATTGGATTTCCAAGACACAGACACTCAGCTATGAAGTTGTCCAAGTCATCATCATGACTCCCTGCGATTATGACTAATCCCCATCACTCAATATATGTAACCCCGACACACACACACACACAGATCAGAATGTTGCCACGGACTAACATAGAACAGTACAGCACTGGAACAGGCCTTTCGGCTCACATAGTCCAGTCCAAAAATGATTCCAAGGCCAGCTCTTATCTGTGTAAGAAAGAACTGCAGATGCTGGTTTAAATCGAAGGTAGACACAAAATGCTGGAGTAACTCAGCGGGTGAGGCAGCATCTCTGGAGAGAAGGAATGGGCGACGTTTCGGGTCCTCGATACACAACAACACCCCCTGTGTCAAAAATACTTACCCCGCACATCTCCTTTAAACTTTGCCCTTCACACATTAAAGTTATGCCCTCTACTATTTGATATTTCCAGACTGGGACAAAGGTTCTGACTGTCTATCCTGTGATATCATGTAATTGATTTGGAGGTTCTTTACTCGGTTCAATTGTTCTCTTGCCAGTATTGGACAGTGATTTATACAAATATATGAATTCAGATAAGGGACAGGATATTTGAATCTTTCACTCAATGTGCTGACCAATGTCCGGTATACCATGCAAGAATAGTAAAGATAACAGGAATATGGGCCAAGCCCAGACAGTTGGAACTAGCATAGATGGAGCATCTTGGTCAGCACGGCCATGTTGGGCCGAAAGGTCTGTTTCCGTGCTGTACGAGTCAATTAAGCCCCTAAAGCCAGTTTCTTCCTACATATTTTGTCTGCTCCACTGCGAAATCTCCTCAAGCTTAACGGTTCACAAATCTCCAAAGCAACCCAAAAGATATCAGCCACTATCATCAAAGATATCAGATTGTAGGCCATTCGGCCCATCGAGTCTACTTCGCCATTCAATCATGGCTGATCTATCTTCCCCTCTCAACCCCATTCTCCTGCCTTCTACCCGTAACCCTTGACACCCGTACTAATCAAGAATCTGTCAATATCCGCCTTAAAAATACCCAATGACTTGGCATTCACAGATTGACCACCCTTTGACTAAACAAATTCCACCTGCCTACAGCATCTGCTCAAAATACGAATACTTCAATATCCATATAATCCCATGCAGACACAAAATGCTGGGGTAACTCAACGGGTGAGGCAGCATCTCTGGAGAGAAGGAATGGGCGACGTTTCGGGTCAAGGGTTATTGATTGGGGACGATCAGCCATGATCACAATGAATGGTGGTGCAGGCTCAAAGGGCCGAATGGCCACCTCCTGCACCTATTTTCTATGTTTCTATGTTTCTATGTTTCTATGGGCTGACAGTGTAGGGTGGTGGTGGTAGCAAATACGACAGTGGTGTTTAGGAGCCTTTTTAGCTAGGCACGGACATGCACTGGGATACAGTTCATGTACTGGTGGAAGAGATCAGGTTAATTTGCCATCGTGTTTAGTAGGAGAAGAGGGCTAAAGGGCCTGTTCCTGTGCTGTACTGTTCTACGTTCCATGTTGTACAAACAAGGTCAACAAACTGTGTTAATTGCAATCCAGCAGATTGCCGTGGTGTATACCACACATTAGCAGCGTGGGGGGGGAGGCACGCCAGGCGTGTACTGATTCTTAATTAACACAGAACACCAAATTATCAGGACATTTTACACAACTCCCTGTCAAACTGGCGTCTTATCTGCATTCACGGTGAGGTGACATTGGCCCTCTCCTCTCACTATCTGGCAAACCCAGCACTCGTTCGTAAACAGGACGAACTCGCCCTTCAACAAGCTGCCGTTCCCCTGACCCCCTCCTTGTCTGGGCTGCCCAATGCACAGGGGCTCCCCTCCCCACCAGTCAAACTCATTTAAATTCCCCCACGCAGACACCTTAACCACTGCTTGCTGTCTCATTCAACTACACCCCCCCCCCTCAGGCAGTCTTTACTAACCACCCCTTCCCCCCCCCTCTTGCCCATTCCCTACATTAACCCCTCTCCCTCCCCCACTCATTACCACGTTAACCTCCAACTTGTCCCACAGGCCTGGCCCCTGGTAATCCCCCATTCACAGCCTACCCCTGCCTTAACCCCCCCCTCCCCCTCCCACAATCTACCTCACACTAAATATCCTCACCTACAACCCACCCCTGTATTATCCCCACTCCTACAACCTATTAACCTCCCCTCTCACAACCCTATCATTTCACAAGTCATAGGAGCAGAATTAGTCCATTTGGCCCATTAAGTCTACTCCGCCATTCAATCACCGCTGATGTATCTTTCCCCCTCAACCCCATTCTACTGCCTTCTCCCCATAACCCCTGACACCCGTACTGATCAAGAATCTTTGTCAACCTCCGCCTTAAAAATACCCAATGACTTGGACTCCACAGCTGTCCGTGGCAATGAATTCCAGATTCACCACCCTCTCATCCTTCATTAACCCTCTCTCCAACAACCAATCCCTCATTAACCGCTCTCCCATATCTTGCCTTGCAATAACCCCCTTCTTTAAGAATCCACCCCAAATGAACTCCTCTCCCACAAGCTACTCACGTTAACTCTCTCTTTCACATGAAGCCCCTCTCCAACAGCCTACCCCTCACGAACAACCTACCCTGGAATAACCCCTTCTCCGACAACTGACCCATCCATAGCCCCTCTCCCATCCCCTAACCCTGCATTAACCCCTCTCTTACTCCCCACCCCTGCAACAACCCCTCTCCTGCACCCAACCCCTGCAGTTCCCCCTCTCCCACAGCTGAACCCTGCATTAACCCCTCCTATATCCCAACCCTATATCAACCCCCTCTCCAACAGCCTATCCTTAACACCCTTGCCCACAAACCATTTCCCCAGCTACCTCACCTGAATTAAGCCCTCTCGTACCCCCGAACTGAATGAAACCCTCTCCTACACTCTAACCTTATTAACCCCCTCCCCTGCACCCTGACCCTTGCATCAACCCCTCGCCTTGACCCTGACCCTGACCCCTGCATCAACCCCTCTCCTTGACCCTGACCCTGACCCCTGCATCAACCCCTCTCCTTGACCCTGACCCTGACCCTGCATTAATCCCTCCTAGACCCTAACCCTGCATTAATCCCCACTGTCACAGCCCAGCCTGTGTTAACACCCTTCCCAATTTCCCCAGCCACCTCACCTGCATCCACCCCTCTGCCCACAATCTAGTCTGGTTTAACCCCTGGCCTGTGTGTCTGATGTCACCCACCGTCCTCCTCCCAGGCTGATCTGAATTCCCCACCTCCCACAGCCTTCAACCAACCTGATTTAATCCAATCTCTTCCCCATCTTAATTTAACCTCCCCCCTCCCCCCTTTCTCTCTCCTAAACCTCCCTCCCCTCATTCACTCACTCACTCACTCACCCAGCTGACAGCCCTGAGGATGGTCTGCGGCTGCCTGACGAAGGTGAGGGGGTCGAAGGCTCCGCCAGCCTTGCCGGCTCCATAAGCTGCTGCTGCTGCTGCTGCTGCTGTTGTTGCTCCTGCTCCTGCTGCAGTCTCCATCTTCCTCCAGCCTCTTCTCACAGCCGCGGGGGCGCGCCTGGGCCTCGGGAGCGCGCCCGGGCGCCGCGGGGACGCGCACACTGCCAGGCACGGAAGCCGCCTGGACCAGGGTACGCGGCCAGTGATGGGACAGGAGGTGGAGGAAAGGCGATTCGCCGTCAGAATGGATGCAGGGGGGGCAACAAATCCACAATAATGCAAATGCAAAATAATCCATGCAAAAATAATTCCATTGCAACAATATAAACCTTTAATTGCAAGATATTTTAGAAGCAAATTACCCTCATTGTTCATATTTCGTATGACATAAATATATCATATTATATTATTAATATTATATTAATACAATGGTAATATTAATATAATACAATGGTATAATTATATTAATATAATGTGTTATTATCTAGTATTGAAATATCTATATTCTCCCGTTATGAACTATGTTTACATATTCTGTTGTACTGCAGCAAGTAAGAATGTCATTGTCCTATCTGGGGCATATGACAATAAAACACTCTTGACTTGACTCTTGTATAATTATATTAATATATTGTATTATTATCTAGTATTGAAATATTAATATTAATTATTAATATAATTATAGCCTTGTATGTTATATAAATATGAATAAATATATGGTGTTATTATCTAGTATTTAAATATATATGTGAGGGAAGGAATTGCTATATACATTGTATTATATATACAGTATTCTATATATTGTTATATGTGAATTTATATTCTATTATAATAATAATTATACCATTTATACCATAATGCAATATATATTTATTAATAAATGCTATTAATTTATTAATAATTTTACAATTGTTTTATATCTATTAATAAATATATATAATACAATGGTATGATTATTAATATAATTATTAATATAATCATACTATTGTATTATACATAATTATTAATAAATATATGGTGCTATTATCTAGTATTTAAATATATATATATATTGTATTATATATATATCAACGGTTCCCAACCTGGGGTAAATTTTGCCTACCCAGGGGGTAAATTTGTTGATTCCGGATTTGTACATATTTTTTCTCATTGACTGACTGTGTTTGGTTCTGGTATCTGTTCATCATTAGTTGTCCATAAATAAGTAAAGTAACATTGTTATGTGCTATTAAAGTTGCAGGGGTAGACGGGACAAAAAAAGTTGGGAACCCCTGATATATATGGTGTTATATATATTTTATTATATGAATGATACTTTATTATACTATATTTACAGATATATATTTATAGCTATATTATACTATATTTACAGATATATTATATACTGTATGTACAGATATATTAATATATTTATTTATATAATGTTATATATACATTAATGTAATAATATTAACAATAATTATGTCATTGTACTATATATAACTATTGATAAATATATTATTATCTAGTATTTAAAAAAATTGTATTATGCATTGTATTATATATGGATATAAATATTAACATATTTTTTAATACAATGTTATATGTACATATATATTCATATTAACAATAATTATATCATTGTATTATATATATAATTATTAATACATATATTGTGTTATCTAACAATTAAATGTATGTATATATAGAGTATTATATATATACAAATATTAATATATTTGTTAATATAATTATATACACATACATATATATATATATATATATATATATATATATATATATATATATATATATATATATATATATATATATATAATTATATTAACAAACATATTGTGTTATAATTCACTATTTAAATACTACCATCTCTGCTAAATAATACTATAAATAAATTTTTTATTATCGTCCATATTAAATGTCTTTGTAGCCTAAAATGATGTGCATGATAATCTAAAAAATCTATATACTTTTGATTGTTTAGCCTGTTAATCACTGTTGCATTTTTTTGGAAGTATGAATATGAAGTAATCCTGTAAATAAACATTACCAACTGTTCAAAAAAGTCACAAGATATGGAAAATTAACTTGTAAATATATTTTGGTATTCTACATTAAGTATAAATATGTCATGTTATCTGCTAAATAAACTGGTATTAAAAATATTTGTTAAAATAATCTGTGAAATACTATAATGTATGTCAAATAAATTGAGATGTATAAAGCACAAAATATTGATATGCATATTAAATAATTGTTTAATATTTGTAATACCTGAGTAAGTAATGTGAGTATTATGAAAATACCTGTGCAAATTAGATTAAAATGTACGTTAACATTTATATTTGATAGTTATTTAAAGATATTTAAATATCTCCCTTTGATCTGGTATTTTGTTGGTTCACATGCTTGATCAATGGTGTTTTATCATTAATGTTTTATTATTATTAATGTTTGGTGTTTTCTGAGTCATTCGTAACTGTCACTGTATGTCATGTTGTTACTTGTGGGCGGAGCACCAAGGCAAATTCCTTGTATGTGAATACTTGGCCAATAAACTTACTTACTTACTTACTTACTTACTTACTTACTTACTTATATTAAGCATATTCTACAATAAGCAATATACCAAAAATGCTTTCAATTTAACATAAAAAATAATCTTTATTTAAATGCATTATTAAATAATTTGATAACTAAGGTAATAGATTAATATGTAATGCGTTGAGTTCATTAGTCAAATGAAATATTGTGAATAATGTGATCATTAGCATTACTGTGAGTAGGTGATAATCAGAGGAAGAGATTGGATCAATATAAATCATTTGCTTTATTCTGCCTCCCACAAGGTTATGATGATGAAAGATTTACATTCCCACAGTACCTTTCTGACGTCCCAAAACTACTCTACAGCAAATACAATACGCTACGATACGATAGAACTTATTTAGTCCAGGAGGGAAATTGATCTGCCAACAGTCATAAAACACAAAACCACAAAATACATGAAACATGAAATTAAAGTAAGGAGTGGAAATGATTGGGGATATGTGAAGATTGGGGGGGGGGGGGGGGGAGGGGGTGTTATGGAGGGGGTGAACTGTATTGTCCAGGATGCTCCGCAGTTGACGGAGCGGAGCGGAGCCCTTACTGCAGACGTTGAAGGAACAGAGCCTTCTCAAAAAGTACAGCCGGCTCTGCCCCTTCTTGTACAGGTCTGAAGAAGGGTCTCGATCCGAGACGTCACCCATTCCTTTTCTCCAGAGATGCTGCCTGTCCTGCTGAGTTACTCTATCTTTTTGTGTCTATCTTAAGCAAGATCGTAAGTACATTGCTCTGAGGAAGTGCATTATTAGGGTCGCCACGTTTCCATCGCCATCTTGTTACCCTTAAAGTTCAGAGTTCAAGTTCTTAATGGGCATTAATGTCCATTGTCCTGGTGGTGGCTCTGTGTCCGAGTTTGCCGGCTCAGCCTGGCCAGGTGATACTGTGGGTGTCCCCCACCGTTGCTCTTGCTTAACGAAACATGCGCTTAGACACTTGGATCTGCGCTCGATCTAATTGAATCCCAGGCTGTCATCAACACACCTGTACTCCTCCAGGTCCAGTTCCAGACCGAGAGTCTGAAGGAATGTCCCAACCCGAAACATCACCTATCCGTGTTCTCCAGAGATGCTGCCTGACCTTCCGAGTTACTCCAGCATTTTGTGTCCCTTTTGTGTATTAACCAGCATCTGCAGTTGTTTGTTTCCAATACTTAGAGTTATAGTCATATAGCGTGGAAACAGGCCCTTCATCCTGACTTGCCCATGCCGACCTACATGCCAGATCGATGCTAGTCCCACTTGCCCACGCTTGCCCATAACCCTGTACCCAAACCTATCCTATCCATGTACTGACACAATGACAATACCTTATTCGGTTATAGCTGATAATCGGCAATAACGGACACCAGTTGAGTTTAGTTTATTGTCACGTGTATAACGAGGGTTTACTGTATTTGCAATTCTGCAGAGCGCACAGGGAGGATCCAGGATTTGAGGCCTAGTGATATGAAGTGTTTCCAGGTTGGGAAGGTACAGCGTATGACTTCAGACTTTAGAGATTCAGCATGGAAATAGGCCCTTCAGCTATCCTACACATCAGTGGCAATTCACAATTTTTACCAAAGCCAATTAACCTACAAACCTGCACATCTTTGGTTTGAGGGTGGAAACCGGAGCACCCGGAGGAAACCCACATGGTCACAGAGAGAATGTACAAACTCCGTATGACAGCACCCGTGGTCAGGATCGAACCCGGGTCTCTGGCGCAGTGAGGGGGCAAATCTACTGCTGCGCCACCGTGCCGCCCTTAATAGAGGGGAACTTGCAAACAGGGGTGCGCCCACATGCCTGCTGTCCCTACCCTCGTTCTGCCGACCTTACGATAACAACAGGCACTTGCAAGGTGTGGTTGAAGATGCCTTGGCCAGTTGCAGCAAGTGTGTTTTGTAGATTGCTACCAAACGGGCAGATCGTCAGCAGAAAAAGGCCTGGCCCAGGCAGATTATATTGAATTCAGTCCGCACACTTCTTCAGAAGCCAGCGTGTAGAAAGGGTCATGATCGGAGACATCGCCTGACCATTTCCCTCCTCAGATGCTGCTGACATCCACTGGCTTCCTCCAGCAGTTGGGTTTTGTTTTGCTCAAGATTCCAGCATCTGCCATCCCTGTGTTGCTTGCTTCCTCTAGAGATACAGCGCGGAAACAGGCCCTTCGGCCTACCAAGTCCGCGCCGACCAGCGATCAACCCCGAACACCAGCCCTATCCTGCACACTTTGTTTCACCCAGAGAGTTGTGAATCTGTGGAATTCTCTTCCACAGAAGGCAGTGGAGGCCAATTCGCTGGATGTTTTCAACGGAGAGAGTTATATTTAGCTCTTAGGGCTAAAGGAATCAAGGGATATGGGGGGAAAAGCAGGAACGTGATACTGATTTTAGATGATCATATTGGATGGTGGTGCTGGCTTGAAGGGCTTAGTTCAGTTTGTTTAGTTAACCTTAGTTTAGTTTAGTTAAGTTTAGTTTTCATATTGCTTCGTTCATTGTCATGTACCGAGGTACAGTGAAAAGCTTTTTGTTGTGTGCTAGTCAGTCAGCGGAAAGACAGTACATGATTAAAACCGAGCCATCCACAGAGTACAGATACAGGATAATGGGAATAATAATAATAATAATAATGGATGGGATTTATATAGCGCCTTTCTAATACTCAAGGCGCTTTACATCGCATTATTCATTCACTCCTCAGTCACACTCGGTGGTGGTGAGCTACTTCTGTAGCCACAGCTGCCCTGGGGCAGACTGACGGAAGCGTGGCTGCTAATCTGCGCCTACGGCCCCTCCGACCACCACCAATCACTCACACACATTCACACACAATCACACACATTCACATGCAGGCAAAGGTGGGTGAAGTGTCTTGCCCAAGGACACAACGACAGTATGCACTCCAAGCGGGATTCGAACCGGCTACCTTCCGGTTGCCAGCCGAACACTTAGCCCATTGCGCCATCTGTCGTCCCTCATAACGTTTAGTGCAAGATAAAGTCCGATTAAAGATAGTCTGAGGGTCTCCAATGAGGTAGATGGTAGTTCAGGACCGCTCTCTAGCTGATGAGAGGATGGTTCTGTTGCCTGATAACGCTGGAAACAAACGCCCCTGAATCTGGTTTGCATTTTCACACGTCTGCACTTCTTGCCTGATGGGGCCGATTGGCCTGCAACTTTGCTGTATATGGCACAAAATCCTATGTAACAATTAAATTATAATAATTTGTAGACAATATACAATAGGTGCAATGTAGGCCATTCGGCCCTTCAAGCCAGCACCACCATTCAATGTGATCATGGCTGATCATCCCCAATCAGTACCCCGTTCCTTCCTTCTCCCCATATCCCCAGACTCCGCTATCTTTAAGAGCCCTATCTAGCTCTCTCTTGAAAGTATCCAGAGAACCGGCCTCCACCGCCCTCTGAGACAGAGAATTCCACAACTCTCTGTGAGAAAAGTGTTTCCTCGTCTCCGTTCTAAATGGCCTACCCCTTAATCTTAAACTGTGGCCCCTGGTTCTGGACTCCCCCAACATCGGGAACATGTTTCCTGCCTCTAGCGTGTCCAAACCCTTAACAATCTTATATGTTTCAATAAGATATCCTCTCATCCTTCTAAACTCCAGAGTGTACAAGCCCAGCCGCTCCATTCTCTCAGCATATGACAGTCCCGCCATCCCGGGAATTAACCTTGTAAACCTACGCTGCACTCCCTCAATAGCAAGAATGTCCTTCATCAAATTAGGGGACCAAAACTGCACACAATACTCCAGGTGTGGTCTCACTAGGTGCCCTGTACAACTGCAGAAGGACCTCTTTGCTCCTATATTCGATTCCTCTTGTTATAAAGGCCAACATGCCATTCACTTTCTTCACTGCCTGTGGTACCTGCATGCTTACTTTCATAGACTGATGAACAAGGACCCCCAGATCCCGTTGTACTTCCCCTTTTTCCCAACTTGACGCCATTTAGATAGTAATCTGCCTTCCTGTTCCTGATTTGAATGCCTGCGGCCAGCTAAAATTCACTGAGTTCCCCTATAACGTAATCCCTAAGGTTAGGGCACATCTATGGCCCAATTAGTCTGATGTTCTGTTAAAATATACATTTGTTAATGGGAACCTACTTAAAGGACATTAATGTCACAACACAGAGAGAGCAAGGAGCTGTAAGGTGAGGTTCCTGTTCGCCTGCAATGTAATGTGACTTTGTAGTTATAGGTATACTCAAGACACACACTCAGCTGTACCCCAGCATGGCTCAAACCATAGACCATTGGGTTCTGAGTCAGGAGATTGTTGGTTCAGATCCTGCTCTGTTGAACAATGTTGAACATTAAAACCTCCGATGTCAAGTCTGCTCGGTGACAGGTGATCCACCCGGACCAAACCTGTGCTGTACCTGGCAGGAAAAGCTCAGACAGCCTGGCGCTGCTGAGAGACACCATCGCCTACGTGCAGGACAGACGGGTGGATGCCTGCCTAGTCAGCTTGGACCAGGAGAAAGCCTTCGACAGGATATCGCACACGTACATGAGGGACGTGCTCTCCAAAATGGGTTTTGGGGAGGGAATCCGAAATTGGATCAAACTGCTCTACACCAATATCCGTAGTGCAGTCCAATCAATGGGTGGGAATCAGACAGTTTCCCTGTAAGGTCTGGAGTCAGGCAGGGTGCCCTCTCTCTCCTGTCTTGTTTGTCTGCTGTATTGAACCTTTTGCCGAGTCCATCAGGAAGGATGCGAGCATAAGAGGAGTAATAATAATAATAATAATCATTTTATTTGCTGGCGCCTTCTAAAACCCAAGGACACCTTACAATGCATAGAATCACAACAAAACAAAAAACACATAATCGGAAAAAATTAAAAAAAATTAAAAATTAAAAAAAAACACCACAGTACACAAATCAAGGACAGAATTCAATTTCAAAAGCACCAAAAGAAAATAAGAAACACAATTTGAGGAGAGAGCAGCGGCGACCAATTCGCACCAGCGTCCACTCTCCCCTCCGACCGCCATCTTGTACACGGACTGACAGGCACAGGCACAGGCACAGCACACAAAATCATCCCCCCACAATGACCACCACTGTGGGGGAAGGCACAATGTCCAGTCCCCAACCCAGTTCTCCCCAGAGTCAGGCCCAATGAGGCCTCCACAGTTGCCTCTACAGAGGCCCGATGTTCCTGGCCGTCGGGAGAGTCCTCGGAGCGGCTGGAACGGCCGGTTTCCCAGCGGAGTCCGTGGCACCTGAAGCCGACAGGGCCGCGCTGATTTGGAGCCACGAGGCTCCCGATGTTGGAGTCGGCGCCGCCGCCCGCAGCTGGTCGCTCCGCAGTCCCGCAGCCCGGAGGTGTTGAAGTCGGCGGTCCAGCTCACCGGAGCTCCAGCGCGTCGATCCAGCGCGGCGACCCAGGCAAGGTTCTTCCGGACCAACACCTTTGACCACAAGTCCATCGGGCAGTGATCAGCACGGAACATCCTGCAGACACTGCAGGGAAAGGACTCCATGGATCCTGTGTCGTGGTTCCCAGAGCAGACTGCCCAGCTTGTCTGGCAAAATGCCTCATCGCCAGAACTCACCAACAAGCACCAAGACCTGGCTTGGCTGGCGGTGAGGGGAGCCCTCCCAGTCAGATCCTTCCAGCCGAAGGGCCTGTTTCCCTGCTGTGTCTCTAAATTAAACTAAATTAAACTAAACTAAACTAAAGTTAACTAAACAAACCGAACTAAACTAAACAAGTTCATGTTAGCACTTATACTTGTTGAACCTCCTCCATTCTTCAATTAAACCGATCATTGTGGCCTCTATTTCCTTCATGTTCAACCTCTCCTTTGATGCATCCGCATGTATCACCTCAACCAGCCTCTGAGGTTGTGCGTTCCACATTCTCACCACTCTTTTCCTTCATCTTCTGGACATGTTATTTATTGACCTTGTGCCATTAGACACCTGTCCTGTCCCTCACTCCACTCTTTTCAATGCTGACCCTGACTTTGGGATACAAAAGGTTCACGGTGGCGCAGCGGTAGAGTTGCTGCCTTACAGCGCCAGAGATCCAAGTTCGATCCTGACCTTGGGTGCTGTCAGTTCGGATTTTGCGCGTTCTCCCCGGAACCGCGTGGGATTTCTCCGGGTGCTCCGGTTTCCTCCCACGTTTCAAAAAAAAAAAGTGCCGTTTTGTAGGTTCATTAGGCTTTGGTAAAAATTGTTAATTGTCCCTAGTGTATAGGATAGTGCTAGCATGTGGAATGATCGCTGGTTAGCATGGAGTCGCTAGGCCAAAGGGCCTGTTTCCACACTGTGTCTCTAAAGTCTAAAACCTAAGAAAGATCATTTGGAGAGGGAATGCTGGAGCAGCCCAAGATTTTAACACTAAAAACAATAAAGTCTGGAAGCTGGATACAAAATGCTGGAGTAACTTAGCAGGTCAGGCAGCATCTTTGGGGAAAAGGATTTGGTGACATTTCGGGTCTGAACCCTTCTTCAGACTTTGTACCTCTCTGCCCCACCATGACATTAGGGGGCGCTGTCCTGTGTGCGGCTGCCCAGCCAGCAGCTGTCTGTCCTTTCATCTTTTATTTTTTATTTTAGTTAGTTAAGTGTTTTGTTTGGAGGTCTAGACTTTTTTGTGTGGGGGGTGGGGGGGTGTGGGGGGGGAAGGGGAAACTACCTTTCAGGGTCCCTACCTGGCTGGAGAGGCAGCTTTTCTCCGGGCTGCAGCTTCGACCCGTCCTCGCGGCCTACCAGCGGGCCTGGAGCGGCGTTTCCTGTCGGGGACCGCCCAGAACCTCGGCTTCGGCGGCGGCACAGCGCTGGAGCGCTATCGCGGAGCGGAAGATGCCTTGCCCGGGTCGCTGTGCTGGAGCTCCGGTGAGCTGAGGATCGCTGGGGAAAACATCGCGGAGCTGCGGGACTGTGGAGCGACCAGCTGCGGGCGGCGGCGCTGAACTTTACGCCGGGAGCCTGGGATCTCTAGATGAGATCGCCAGTTGTGGAGCTCCAACCGGCGCGGCCTTGCTGGCTCCGGAAGCCGTGGCCCCCCAGTGCGGAAGCGGCCGTTCCAGGGTTCCCAGGCCGCTGGGAGGACTCTCCCGACGCCGGAGCAACATCACCTGGCGAGAACGGCCTGGAACAGCGGGCCTCCGTAGAGGCAACTGTGGAGGCCTCAATGGGCCCGACTATGGGTGAACTGGGGTTGGGAACTGGACTTTGTGCCTTCCCTCATGGTGGGAGCCATTGTGGGGGGATGTTCTTTGTGTTAAGACTCTCCTGGTGTTATGTCTGTATTCACTTCTTTTGTGTGCTGCATAATGGCAAGAAGCATTTCACTTCACTACACCTGGGTGCATGTGAATGTGACTAATAAAAATACTTTACTTTACTTTACGTAGAGCTTTTCTCCGTCAACTCCACCTCTGTGTCTTTTTCTATGAGAAGTCCTCACCACACAGTTATCACCCTTTTCTCCCATCTCTAACGTCCCCCACCCCCCCCCCCCTCCTCCAGACGGTCTTCTACCCTCTCTAGACCTTTTTTCTAAATAAATCTCCAGAGATGCTGCCTGACCCTCTGCGTTACTCAAGCGTTTTGTGTCAATCTTTGGTATAAACCAGCATCTGCAGTTCCTTGTGTGACTCAGCGGGTCGGGCAGCATCTCTGGAGAGGAGGAATGGGTGACGTTTCAGGTCGAGAACCTTCTTCAGAAGTCCTTCAGGAGGCGGACCTGTTGGAGACGGAAGAAGGGGTCATCACTGGGTGGTGAGGACTCCTTCTCATAGAAAAAGGCACGGAGACGATGGAAGAAAATATTTATGTCATTGCGGGCCCAAAACACATTGAGATGGGCGTGGAGGGGTACAAAGGTGTGAAGAACCTTCAGTCTGAAGAAATGGTCTCGACCCAGAACGTCACCTATCCCTTCTCTCCAGAGATGCTGCCCGTCCCGCTGAGTTACTCCAGCATTTTGTGTCTATCTTCGCTGTAAACTATCATCTGCAGTTCCTTCCTGCACATCTGCAGGACAAGTTTGGATGAAATGGACCAAATGCAGACAGGGGGGACTTGTGTAGCTGGGACATGTTGGCCGGTGCGGGCAAGTTGGGCTGAAGGACCTGTTTCCACACTGTATCACTCTATGACTCTAGTTCCTCCCTACACATCTGCAGTTCCTCCCTACACATCTGCAGTTCCTTCTGACACATCTGCAATCCCTTCCGACACATCTGCAGTTCCTCGCTACACATCTGCAGTTCCTCCCTACACATCTGCAGTTCCTCCCTACACATCTGCAGTTCCTCCCTACACATCTGCAGTTCCTCCCTACACATCTGCAGTATCTCCCTACACATCTGCAGTTCCTTCCAACATACTGGAAGCTGTACAGTGCCTTTCATACGAAAACCTTTTGCGCACTTAAGTGTTTACAGATCAATTCCCAGCCAGTTCCTGCTGGTGGAGATGTTTCTTTAATCTCCCTTCATTCCTTGCACTCTTACTCAATCTATAATTGAATCTTATTTGGTTTCCTCATTAATAAAACAACAGCACTCCCTGTTCAACAGTCAAGTGAAAGTCAAGAATATCCCAAACCAAACCATGTGTTCGGTGCTCCTGAAGGTGCGATCTCAGGGTTAGGTGAATGTGACTTTCCAAATAACAATGATGAATGGTGATATAATAATTATATTTCTGCCGGGAATTGGCTTGATTGGTAGCGCGAGCATATCTTCATGTGGATGGAGTTTTAATTGTGACTTGGCTAAATATCATGTCAAAATCCATTTGTTCTAATGCTGTCTCTACATGATCATCTGCCTCACTATCCCCTCTGGACTAATTTAAAACTGATTTCATTTTTAAAGTCAGAGCAATAGAGAGCGGTACAGCATGGAAACAGGCCATCATCGTCTCTATCTCTCATTTCCCTTATCCCTAACCAGTCTGAAGAAGGGTCTTGACCCAGTACGTCACCCAATCCTTCTCTCCAGAGATGCTGCCTGTCCCGCTGAGTTACCCCAGCTTTTTGTGTCTATCTTCGGTTTAAACCAGCATCTGCAGTTCCTTCCTACACATGGAAACAGGCCTTTCAGCCCATTGAATACTATTTCCTAATCCTTTAGGGTAGCGCATTGGCGCAACTGGTAGGGCCGCTGCCTCACGGCGCCGGAGACCCAGGGTTTGATCCTGACCTCGGGTGCTGTCCGTGTGGAGTTTGCACGTTCTCTCTGCGACCGCGTGGGTTTTCTCCTAGTGATCCGGTTTCCCCCCTTATCCCAAAGATGTGCGGGTTTGTAGGCCAATTGGCCTCTGTAAACTGCCTCTAATGTGTAGGGAGTGGATGAGAAAGTGGGATATAATAGAACTAGTGTGGACGGGTGATCGATGGTCGACGTGGACCTGGTGGGCTGAAGAGCCCGTTTCCATGCTGTATCTCTAAATTAAACTAAACCTACGCTAACCCAAGTCATAAAGTGCTGGAGTAACTCAGCGGGTCAGGCAGCATCTTTGGAGAAAAAGGATGGGTGTCATTTCGGGTCGGGTCCCTTCTTAGTTGGGGATCTGAAATGTCAACAATAGACAATAGACAATAGTTGAAGCAGTGCTGGCTCGAAGGGACATTTGGCCCTTCGAGCCAGCACCGCCATTCAATGTGATCATGGCTGATCATCCCCAATCAGTACCCCGTTCCTGCCTTCTCCCCATATCCCCTGACTCCGCTATTTTTAAGAGCCCTATCTAGCTCTCTCTTGAAAGCATCCAGAGAACCGGCCTCCACCGCCCTCTGAGGCAGAGAATTCCACAGACTTGTCACCTGTCCATGTTCTCCAGAAACTCTGCCTGGCCCGTTGAGTTACTCCAGCACTTTGTGTCTACCTTTGGCATAAGCCAGCAACTGCAGTTCTTTATTTCTACTCCAGTAATCCTATTGCTGGAGTAGAAATAACACAAAATGCTGGAGTAACTCAGCGGGACAGGCAGCATCTTTGGAGAGAAGGAATGGGTGACGTTTCGGTCGAGACCTTCAGGCTGGTTAGGGATAAGGGAAACGGGAGATATAGACGATGATGTAGAGAGATAAAGAACAATGGGTTCTTTATTATCACGTTTACCAGGTACAATGAAATACATTTTTTCCTCACAGCTCAACAAGACTATCACCATACATGAGTACAATCCCCCCGGTTGGTATAGAACGTACACAACAGCCCACTGAGCCCATATGCAAGAGGTGCCATTTTGAAGCCATTTTACAGTCCCACGAGGGCCCGTTGTAGCCGTCGCCTCCATTCCGAGCGTCCCACGATCCGATAGCCATCTTGAGACAGACGAGGATGGACCACGTGGAGTGAGGACACCACTGCCGAGGGAAGGAAGAAAGTAGGACCCTGTGTGGGGGGGGGGGGGGCGCTGTGGGGGGGTGTATAGAACATGGAGGACCCTGAGTGGGGGGGACCACGGGATGGAGGGGGGAGGGGGGAGCACAAAGACGCAAAGAATTCCACAGTAAAACAGCAGCAGATGTCGGCTGGCCACATGGGCTGAGCAAGCTCTGCTTTTCAACAAGATTATGCCTACTCCTCTGCCTGGATATTTCACTTATCCTTTGAATCTCATAGACTCCAAAAACCTATTGATCCCAACCTTGAATGAAGTCAGTGAGACTTCATCGACAACTCCCTGGAGACAGCAGTGAGTCAGAAGGTCACGGGTTTCATACCTGCTCCAGAAGGGCGGCACGTTGGCACAACCGGTAGAGTTGCCGCCTCGACAGCGGCAGAGACCCGGGTTCGATCCTGACTACAGGTGCTGTCTGTAAGGAGTTTGCACGTTCTCCCTGCGACCCTGTGGGTTTTCTCCAGGCGCTCCGGTTTCCTCCCACACCCTAAAAATGCGCCGGTTTGTAGGCTAATTGGCGTCTGTAAATTGTCACTAGCGTGTAGGACAGTGCTAGTGTACGGGGTGATCACTGGTCGGCACGGACTCGGTGGGCCGTAAGGCCTGTTTCCACGCTGTGTCACTAAACTAAAATACATGAGGACAAGCAGCCACAAAAGGCATAAAATGTTGGGGATCCTCTTCCGGTCGAACAGTACCCCTGGAGAGAGGGGCAGAGCTAATACTTCTTCTAGGTGATATTCTGTCAGAACTAGGAAAAATAGTAATAATAATAATAATAATAATACATTTTATTTGTGGGCGCCTATACAAAAGTCTCAAGGACACCTTACAGAATATAACAGAGAAACATATAATCGGAGTAAAATAAGTTATAAAGACATCACCAATATACAAATTAAAGACAGAATTCGATTCAAAGACATAAAAAAATCAGAAACACAATGTGAAGAGAGAGCAGCGGCAGCTAAACCGCGCCAGCGTCCATTCTCCCTTCCGACCGCCATCTTGGACACAGACTAAAAATAGACACTACAGACAAAAATCATCCCCCCACAATGGTTACCACTGTGGGGGAAGGCACAATGTCCAGTCCCCATCCCCAGTTCTCCCAAAGTCAGGCCTATTGAGGGCTCCGCTATTGCCTCTACGGAGGCCCGATTTTCCTGGCCGTTCTCACCGGGTGCTGTTGCACCGGCGTCGGGAGAGTCCTCTCAGCGGCTGGGCCACCTGGAACGGCTGCATTCCTTACTGGAGACCGCGGCTTCCGAAGCCGACAGGGGCGCGCCGGTTTGAAGCTCCCAGGCTCCCGATGTTAAAGTCGGCGCCGCCCGCTCCTCTCCACAGACCCGCAGCCCGGAGGTGTCGAGCTCGGCGGTCACAGCTCACCGGAGCTCCAGCGCGTCGATCCAGCGTGGCAACCCAGGCAAGGCATCGCCCGCACCCCTCCGCGACAGCGCTCCAGCGCTGTGCCGCCACCGAAGCCGAGGTGCTGGGCGGTCCCCGCCAGGAAACGGCGCTCCATGCCCGCTGGTAGGCCACGAGGACGGGTCGACGGGGCAGCCTGGAGAAAAAGCTGCCTCCCCGACCAGGTAGGGACCTAGAAATACGGTTACCCCCTTCGCCCTACATTAAAAGTCGATATCTCCCACAGACAGTACATAGGACGCACTAAAACTGCAAAAAAAAAGTGAATTAAATGGACGGCTGCTGATTAGCAGCCGTTCCCCAAGATGGCTCCTCCTCCCCGTGCTGTGTGTGTGGAGTTTGCATGTTCTCCCTGTGACCGTGTGGGTTTCCTCCGGGTGCTCAGGTTTCCTACCACATTTGCAGGTTAATTGGCTTCTGTAAATTGACCCTAGTGTGTCGGGGGTCTGCCTCTAGGTGGCGCCATACATCCTTACGTGGCAACCACGCCAACAGCCTGTCTCATCTTTTGCTGGTTTGGTCTCTATTTACTTGTATGTTTTTAGAGTATCTTTAGTTTTTGTATTATGTGGTGGTGGGGGGGGGTTTGGGGAAACCTTTTTTTAATCTCTTTCCTCGACGGAGATGCGACTTTGTCATCGTATCTCCGTCTGCGCTGCGGCTTTAACATCGTGGAGCTGGCGGTCCCTTTGTTAGGGATCGACTGCGGGAGCTCCGACCGCGGGAGCTCCGATCGCCCCCGATGCAGGAGCTTCGATCATCCCGACTGCGGAAGTTTCGATCGCCCCGACCACAGGAGAAAAGGAGGAAAGATGGTATACGTTATTCGCCTTCCATCACAGTGGGGAATGTGAGGTCGCTGAGAAAACAAGATGGACGTGCTGCCTGCACTGGTGAGGAATCGGAGGGAGTGCCGTGAGTGCAGTGACCTCGGTGATCTCGGTGGGGGCGCTGCGAGATGGCTGCCCTGCCAGCAGCGTGTTGGTCATTTCTACTTTTTTTGTTTTTTTAGTATGTCCAAATGATTGTTTTAATGTCTCTCGGTGTGTCTTGTGTGGGGGTTGGTGAGGGGGGGGGGTTAAAGGGGGAACTGCTTTCGGTCAACTCCTCCACGGAGAGGCAACGTTTTCCATGTCGCCTCCTTCGCAGCCTAACAACAAGGATTGGTGCGTCCTTTCCCGGAGTCGGGCCCGGAGCTACAGCAGCGGGCGCAGCGTGAACTTTTCATCGCGGAGCAGTCGAGCCCTTGCCGGGGGTCGCCAGAAGGGAGTGCTCCGATCGCTGGCCCGCCGACTGTTACATCCTGAAGCCGCGGTCTGCGGAGCCTGGGATCCCTCGTTGGGGACCCCGGAGGAGAAGAGCTCCAACCGCCGGCCCGCGGCCTGCGGCCTACAGCCTACATCATCTTGAAGCCGCGGTCTCCGGTAGGGAAGCACCGACTCGGGACTTACCTTCCAGACGAGAGGGCCTGTACATCTGGCCGCCCGCAGCGGCGACTGCGGAGGTTTGTGGCAAAATGGAGGAGAACTGACTGAACTTTGTGCCTTCCATCACAGTGATGAATGCTGTGGTGGATGTTTTTGTGTTCAATTTTTATTGTGTATTGTGTGTTCTTTTTTATTGTACCGCTGCTGGCAAGTTCATTTCACTGCACTTCATTGTGGATGTGACGAATAAATCTGACTACGACTACTACTACTACTCATGGCTCCATGAGGACATCCCGGAGTCTGGCGCGAGTGCGGACGTCTTTCCGACTGTTCGGGCGGACAGGGAATGCAGAGAGAGTGACAGCGGTCGGTACTACTCTGGTCACATCACGGTGAAGGAGCGTGTGTGCGGCCCGGACATTGCACTGATGGCTGTGGGTCTCCGCTTATGTTGTGGGGATTCTCACACGCCGTTGTGATGGCTGCTTAAGTCTCTGTTTAATTTTTATGTGGTTATATATCTTGTTGCTTTTTTGAATGACTGTTGGCAAATCAAATTCCTTGTATGTTTGCGTATTTGGCTAATAAATTAATTACAATTACAATGCAAAAGTGGGATAATATAAAACTTGTTTGAACGGGTGATCTGATGGTTGACGTGGGCTGAAGGGCCTATTTCTATGCTGTATGTTCAAATCTAATCATAACACACGGGGTCCTCTATTAAAGTGTTAACCATAACACGGTAGATTTATTTATTGAGGTAGAAAGTGAATTAGCTTCATCCAAAACTATAACACTTTCTAAACTATCCAATCAATCCAAGACCACAAGAAATTGCAGAGGCCTATGGATGTGGCCCAGACCATCACACAAACCAACCTCCGTTCCACCAACTCCATCCACACTTCACGCTGCCTCTGCAAGGCCACCAGCATAACCAAGGGCCGGTCTCACCCCGGTCACTCCCTCTTCTCGTCTCTCCCATCAGGCAAGGTATAGAAGTTGAGAAACGCACACTTCGAGACTCATGGACAGTGTCTTCTCAGCTGTTAGCCAGTACCAGATTGAATGACTAGCTATTATTTAGACATTAGAGATACGGTGTGGAAAAAGGCTTTTCGGCCTACTGAGTCCACGCCAATCAACGATCACTGTGAACGAGCACTATCTTACACACTTGGGACCATTTTTACAATTTTACCAATGCCAACTAACCTACGTATCTGTACGACTTCAGAGTGTGGGAGGAAACTGGAGCACCCGGAGAAAACCCACGTGGTCAGTGGTTGAAAGCACAAATCCCCAACAGACAGCAGCCATAGTCAGATTGAACCCGGGTCTCTAGTGGTGTAAGGCAGCAACCCTCCCGCTGCTCCACAGTGCCATCAAGTCCCTATTGAGGCACAAAGGCCAGTAGTTGAGACAGTAGGTGAGATGAGTTCCTGCAAAACACATCTGGCCTTACTGGGGTAATGCAAGCATCCAATGTCAAAGATGTCAGAGAATGGCTTGGATGGAAATTTCAAGGGGCAGGAAAATGGAGGCTGAGGGGCCGGTGGGCTGAACGGCGGTATTCTGCAAGGAAGTTGCCCAATCTACATTTGGTCTCGATGTGAAAGTGACCACAGTACTATCACCGAATGCAGTGCTACTGTAACATGATAGTTACATTCCTAAGAAACATTTTAGGACCTGAGACCATAGCCTCAGAATAAAAGAACATATCTGTAGAAAGATGAGGAGGAATTTCTCTAGTCGGAGGGTGGTGAATCTGTGGAATTCTTTGCCAAAGAAGGCTATGGAGGCCAAGTCAAGGGATATTTTTAAGGCGGAGATAGATAGATTCTTGATTAGTACGGGTGTCAGGGGTTATGGGGAGAAGGCAGGAGAATGGGGTTGAGAGGAAGAGATAGATCGGCCATGATTGAATGGCGGAGTAGACTTGATGGGCCGAATGGCCTAATTCTGCCCCTACAATGTATGAACAAAAAAAAGTTATAGAAAATGGTGTTATAAATACTTGCATCATTGGGATAAGGAGGTGAAGGGCCGGAGACTTTCAGACTCGCGACAACAAAGTTCGTTTTTCCCACGGGATTTTCAAGAATAAAGCTCTTTTCAATAGCACAGACATTTCGTGTTTTATGAGTGTTTGGTTGATGCATTTTTGAAATAACACACTTGAATATCGAGGGTTGATTTATGCGCTGGTACTTTTGGAATAACGTGCTCAGATTTACTGCTGACAGCAGAGTCGTCGCCTATATGTTTAGTTTGCGCATTTTTGAATGACGCGCTGCTTTGCCAGCACGTAACTCCCGCGTAAAACGCGAGATGCCTGCAATATGTTTACATGTGTTGCTGCAAGATAAAAATGCTGAAGGTCGTATGTTGCATTAAGGGTATAGTTCCACAGTTATCAACAGGAGTGGCTGCTTGTCAAATTCAGCGGATACCTGTAGCTAAAGTATCTGTGTTCTTAAGTGATAAAGGTGTCTGGTCACTGATTACTGTAGGGAGGGTGCATGGGAACAGTTTTTTTTCCCTCTAGACTTTTTTTTAAACTAAGACAGCTTTTTTTCTTCTGCTTGTCAATTCCCAAAGTAACTTTAAAATGGTTTAGTTTAGAGATACAGCGCGGAAACAGGACCTTCGGCCCACCAAGTCCACACCAACCAGCGATCCCCGCACATTAACACTTTCCTACACATACTAGGAACAGTTTACACATACACCAAGCCAATGATTCTACCTGCACGTTATTGGAGTGTGGGAGGAAACCGAAGATCTCTGAGAAAACCCACCCACGTCACAGGGAGAATGAACAAACTCCGTTCAGACAGCACCTGCAGTCGGGACTGAACCCGGGTCTCTGGCGCTGTAAGGCAGCAGCTCTACCGCTGTGCCACCGTGCCACCTTTAAGATAACTGACAAAGGATAAAAACAGAGGGAAGGATCGTCTAATTGTGTTGGTAGTGAAAAACATGGGAGGAACGTGGGCCATGGGGAGGAAGGAGAGTACAAGGGGAACTCTATACAAGACATTGGTGAGACAGTATTTGAAGTATTGTGTTCAGTTTCGGTCACTATGCTATAGGAAGGATGTTGTTCAGCTGGAAAGAGTGCAGAAAAGATTTACGACAATGTTGCTAAGAATTGAAGGTTTCAAGGTCAGTTTATTGTCACATGTACCAATTAAGGTGCAGTGAAATTTGAGTTACCATACAGCCATACTAAGTGAAAAACAACGAGACACACAACCACATAAAAGTTAACATAAACATCCATCACAGTGGATTCCACATTCCTCACTGTGATGGAAGGCAATAAAGTTCAATCTACTTCCTCTTTGTTCTCCCGCGGTGGGGGCAGTCAAACCATCCGCAGTCGGGGCGATCAAAGCCCCCGCAGCCGATGATCGAAGCCCCTGTCGGGGTGATTGAAACTCCCGCGTCGGAGCAGTTGAAACTCTCCGCGGCAGGGAGGCCACGAATCGGCCTCTTCTTACCAGAGACCGCAGGCTTCACGATGTTAAAGTCCACAGGCCCCGCGGTTGGGAACTTCGATCCCCAGCAAAGGGATCGTAAGCTCCGCGATGTTAAAGTCCCGTAGACTCCCGCGGCTTGGAGCGCCCATCGGCCTCCAGGAAAGGCCGGCAACTCCACGATGTTAGGCCGCAGTGCAGACGGAGATACGATATGGAAAAAATCGCATCTCCGTCAAGGTAAGAGATTGAAAAAAAGTTTCCCCCAAACTCCCCCCCCCCCACCCGCCCCTCACATAAAACAAACCAAGGAACACTAAAACATACTTTTTAACACATACTAAAAATAACAAAAAGAAGAATGGACAGACAGACTGATGGCGTGGCAGCCATTGAAGGCCTGAGCCCGGCTGGGGCAGGCAAGGACTTTATTCCTTGGAGCGCAGGAGGATGAGTGGTGATCTTAAAGAGGTGTATACTATATTGAGGGGAATAGATAGAGTGAATGCACAGTCTTTTACCCAGAGTAGGGGAAATCAAAAATGGGAGGACTTTTCCCCCTTAAGGTGAAGGGAAAAGATTTAATAGACACCTAAAAGGCAAATTTTCACACAGACCGTGATGGGTATATGGAATGAGCTGCCGGAGGAGGTTGTTGAGGCAGGTAGTATGATAACATTTAAAAGACATTTGGATAGGTACATGGATAGGATCGGTTTAGAGGGATATGGGCCAAATGCAGGCAGGAGGGACTAGTGTAGATGAGGCATCTTGTTCAGCATGAGCCAGTTGGGCTGAAGGGCTTGTTTACGTGCGGTCTGGCTCTTTGACTCTATACCTGCAGGAGTGTGGGACCCATAACCAGTATACAAAATAGGTGCAGGAGGAGGCCATTTGGCCCATCGAGCCTGCACCGCATTGTTGACAGTCCTGATCCTGACCAGTCTGGTGGAGGGGAAGTTATGGTTAAGGAAAAAGGAACAGTCTGAAGAAGGGTCTCGACTGGAAACGTCACCCATTCCTTCTCTCCAGAGATGCTGCCTGTCCCGCTGAGCTACTCCAGCATTTTGTGTCTGCCGTCGGTGTAAACCAGCATCTGCCGTTCCTTCCCTACAGATCTCTGAAGCAATGGTGTGCGGACAGTGGTGTGATCAGAACAGCAGCAAGGGGCCATGGAAACTAGACAAAGGGAGCAGAGGTGTAATCAAGGAGTCTGTAACAGATACGGATCGCTATCCATTGCTTGAGATGGAAATGTTACACTTGTGTACATGGAGCAGTTCTAAAGCAGCATTGTTCCTACCAATGGGTTGAATGTTACATGAGATGTTAAACAAGGCTAACACTGGACACTTGGCTACATGGATAAGAAAGGTTTAATTTAGAGATACAGTGCGGAAACAGGCCCTTCGGCCCATCGAGTTCGCGCCGACCAGCGATTCCCCCCCCCCCCCACATTAACATTATCCTACACACACTAGGGACAATTTACACATACACCAAGCCAATTAACCTACATGCAGTACCTGTACGTCTTTGGAGTGTGGGAGGAAACCGAAGATCTCAGAGAAAACCCACGGGGAGAACGTACAAAATCTGTGCAGACAGCACCTGTTGTCGGGATTGAACCCGGGTCTCCGACGCCGCAAGCGCTATAAGGCAGCGACTCTACCACTGCACCACCGTGGCCGCCCTCAGGAGTTTAGAGGCCAAGCAAGGGTAAATAGGACGAGCCTAGATGGGGCATCTTTGTCAGCATGGACAAGCTTGGCTGAAGGGTCTGTTTCTGTGCTGTATGACTCTATGACTATCTGCCTGTACAAAAAATGCCACATTACTACATAAAGAGCACTTGACTTCCTCCTAGTGCCTTGGTGAATTTCGATGGTAAATTTGATAAATGCCAATGGAGTTAATATGTTTGCTCATTATGGGGGCAAATCAGCTGCCATAATTCTGTAAGTATTTTTTATTTAGTCTGGAATTTTTATTCTGCCATATATATGAAGAAATTTTGGAGTCAATAATATCAAAGAAAGATTTAGTAATAAAAATTGGTATCGTCTGAAATTAAAAAAAAAATTAGGTAAAATAAACATTTTAATAGCATTGATTCGGCCGATTAAAGATAAGGACATTGGTGACCATTTAGTAAACTGTTGTTTGATATGGTCAATTAGAGGCGTAAAATTAGCTTTAAATATATCCTGGAGTTTCTTGGTAATCTTAATGCCTAAATAAGTAAAACATTCGGTAGTCAATCTAAATGGAAACTGACCATAATTCGAAACTAGAGCTGCCATAATTCGTACGTTACTAAAACATCTAGAGTTCAAAACATTTTGGGATGTTCTGAAGTCATAAGAATTCTATGTGAATGCTGGCTACTTTGATTAATATTTCATTTTTAATTCATACAGTAACGGGGCAGCGCAGTGGCGCAGCGGTAGAGTTGCTGCCTCACTGCGCCAGAGACCCGGGTTCAATCCTGACTAAGGGTGCTGTCTGTAGGGAGTTTGTACGTTCTCCTCGTGACCGCGAGGGTTTTCTCCGGTTTCCTCCCACATTCCAAGGTGTGCAGGTTTGTAGGTTAATTGGCTTTGGTGAGATTATAAAATTGTCTCCAGTGTGCAGGATTGTGCTAGTGCATGGGGATCGCTGGTCGCTCAAACTCTGTGGGCCAAGGGCCTGTTCCACGCTGCATCTCTAAACTAATCTAAACCAAACAAAACAAGGACCTTAAGTGGGGGACTCAACGGTCAAAAAGGCACAACAGAGGATGTACTTCCTGCGGCAGCTGAGGAAGCACAATCTGCCACAGGCAATGATGGTCCAATTCTACACGGCCATCGTAGAGTCTGTTCTCACCTTCTCCATCATGGTCTGGTTTGGCTCAGCCACCAAGCACGACATCCGGAAGCTGCAGCGAATCGTTCGATCAGCAGAGAAGATTATTGGCTGCAACCTTCCCTCCATTGATGAACTGTACACTGTAAGGGCCAGGAAGCGAGCGGGCAAGATCATCTCTGACCCCTCTCACCCTGGCCACAAACTCTTTGAATCACTTCCCTCTGGAAGGCGACTCCGGATTGTCAAAGCTGCCACAGCCAGACATAAAAACAGTTTTTATCCACGAGTAGTTGCTCTACTCAACAGCCAAAAATCTGTAGCCTCCCTTTGATCTGGTATTTTGTTGGTTCACATGCTTGATCAATGGTGTTTTATCATTAATGTCTTATTATTATTAATGTTTAGTGTTTTCTGAGTCATTTGTAACTGTCACTGTATGTCATGTTGTTACTTGTGGGCGGAGCACCAAGGCAAATTCCTTGTATGTGAATACTTGGCCAATAAACTTACTTACTTACATTGTGTAGGAAGGAGCAGCAGATGCTGGTTTACACTGAAGATAGACACAAAATGCCAGAGTAACTCAGTGGATCAGGCAGCCTCTCTGGAGAAAAGGAATAGGGGACGAAACGTCCCCTATTCCTTTCCTCCAGAGATGCTGCCGGACCCGCTGAGTTACTCCGGCATTTTGTGTCTTTCTGTAACGAAACATTTTTGGATTGTCCTAGATAACACTTAACGAGAAATTGTCGTTAGGTGAACAAAATCTTTAAAGGAGAAGTTAATCTAATTTAAAAGCTTCATGAACATTGAGCCTTGATGTATGCTATGGTTGATTTAATATTTCCATGTGCGGAAGCAACATCAGAATGGAACTGGCCGCAAGCATTGAACGAGGCCCTTGGAGCAGCAGGGAGTTAAATTGAAATCTATAGACGCAGCCATTAATCTGAGCTGCTTCAATGATTCGGCCTCCTCCAGTGATATACACATATATTAATTTATGTGCCTGTTTTATCAGCCAGATCGCTCCTTGAAGCCTGAGGGAAGAGGCTGTAATTGAAGAGGGTGAGATTACCACGGCCTCAAATCCGTCAGGTTGCCGAGACAGATTTCGGGTCTTCGATCGAAAGGCACGGCATGGAAAGGGGGGGTCTTCGACCCGTCGAGTTCACGACGGCCACCGATCACCCTTTCACATTAGTTCTACGTGGAAACAAAGAGCTGCAGATGCCGGTTAATGCACAAAAAGACACAAAGTGCTGGAGTAACTCAGCAGGTCAGGCAGCGTCTCTGGAGAACATGGATTAACGTCTCCAAAGTCACCTATCCATGGGCACCAGAGATGTTGAACGAAAGATGCAGCATGGATAGGTGGCGTTTTGAGTCCCGAAACGTCACCTATCCGCGTTCTCCAGAGATGCAGCTTGACCAACTGAGTTACTCCAGCACTTTGTGTCTTTTTTCACGCTATTTCTAAGTCATCCCACTTTCTCATCCACTCCCTGCACACTAGGGGCAATCTGCAGAGGTCAATTAACGCACAAACCTGCACACCTTTGGGATGTGGGAGGAAACTGCGGCACCAGGAAGAAACCCACGTGGTCACAGGGAGAACGTGTGCACAACACACAGATAGTACCCAATGTCAGGATCAAACCCGGGGTCTCTGGTGCTGTGAGGCAGCAACTCTACCGTTGTGCCACCATGCCGTCCACTTGAAGCATAATATTCACAGGACCATGAGCAAACACTTTGTGTCGCTTTGCATGCTAGTTCTACATTCACCCACTTTCTCATCCACTCCCTACACACTAGTGGCAATTTACAGAGGCCACTTAACCTACAAACCTGCATGTCTTTGGGAATGTGGGAGGAAACCAGAGCACCAGGAGGAAATCCATGCGGTCACAGGAAGAACATGCAAACTCCACACAAACAGTACCCAAGGTCAGGATCGAACCCGGGTCTCTGGTGCTGTGAGGCAGCGGCTCTACCCACTGCGCCAATGTGCCGCCTGTTCCAAATACTGAGTTTCTGCAGGGCTAGATTGTGCTTAGTAGAATGATTAGCGTTGTAGAGGGCTATGGTAATCAGGAAGAGATGCAGCTTCTTTCTCTCAGTTTTCGAGGGTAAGCAGGGAATGGAAGGATATGGATCATGTGCAGGCAGATGAGATTAATTTATTTTGGCATCATGTTTGACACTGACATTGTGGGCCCCATGGCTTGTTCCTAGGCAGTACTGTTCTACGCTCCATGTTCCATGCAGGTTGTGGAACAGTCTTATCAGTGTTTATAAATGGTGGGGAGAAAGCATTTAATGGGGGAAATTGTGGAATGATAGTATTGTTACTCTACGGGAAGAGACCACTAGGCCCCCTTGTGTTCGTGCCAGCGCTTTGTAGAGCAACCTTGTTGGTTGCTAGACTGGCCAGAAGGGTCTCGACCCAAAACGTCACCCATTCCTTCTATCCAGAGATGCTGCCTGTCCCGCTGAGTTTCTCCAGCATTTTGTGTCTATCTTCATCAACAATGGACCATTGTGGGCTCCACCTTTCCTCGATCATCGGAGCCAGCTCTGATTTGTTCTGAACCTTTCCATACCTCTAGTTTCCCTCCCTCCTGACTCTCAGTCTGAATAATGGTTCCAACCCAAAACATCACCCATTCCTTTCCTGCAGAAATGCTGCCTGACCCACTGAGTTACTCCAGCATCTTGTGTCTCTTTTGAAAGATCCCGCTTGATTCTATCTCCACCGCAGGCAGTAAATACCAGGTCTGAAGAAGGGTCTCGACCCGGCACGTCATCTTATCCATGTTCTTCAGGGACTCTGCCTAACCTGCTGACATACTCCAGCACCTTGTGTCTTTTTTGTTGCAAATCAGCATCTGCGGTTCCTTTTTCCTCCAGATCATAACTACTGTCTTTAAAGAAAAGCTTTTAACGTCCTCAATTTATTTTGAGCAAAATTTCAAAAATCTGGAGTCCAGATCAAAGTCCATTTAAACCTGGACGTCTTTGGAGTGTGGGAGGAAACCGGAGCACCCGGAGAAAACTCACACGGTCACGGGGAGAACGTACAAAGTTCGTACACACAGCACCCGCAGCCAGGATCGAACCTGAATCTCTGGTGCAGTAAAGGGCCTGTCCCACTTACGTGACCTTTACAGGCGACTGGCTGGCACCGAAGTTTTCAACATGTTGAAAATTCAGCAGCGACCAGAAAGACGCTACGACTCTTTGGAGACCTCTCACGACCATAGGAGACCTCTCACGACCATACAGGCTATGTGGTCGTGAGAGGTCACCCACGACATGTCGCCAGGGGTCGCCTGTATGGTCAACATGCCTGTATGGTCAACATGTTGAAAATTTCGGCGACCTACCACGGGTGTCAGCAGTCACCTGTAAAGGTCACGTAAGTGGGACAGGCCCTTAGAGCAGCAACTCTACCGTTGCGCCACTGTGCTGCACAACCTCTGAGAGTGGCATAGACTTGATGTGCTGAATGGCCGAATGTCATCCAGATATATGAAGAATTACCTTAAAATGGAAGCTGGGCTGTTTTGGAAAGATAACAGGAGGCACTGCTTTGTTTAAAAAAATATGTGGTGAAAATCCGGAACTTTGGCAGCCACAGCTGAAATGTTAATACCGAGATTGATTGGGTTTTGCTTTCTGCAGTAGGATTAAGGGTTAGGGAAGCAAGGCAGGTGGTTAGGATTGTGATACAGGTCAGCCGTGATCTAATTGAATGGTGTAGTATTCTCGAGGGGTTAATGAAAGCGGTTATTCGGAATAGTTAGTGACAGAAACTGGGAGTTGGTCTGCCCCAATATTTTAAATCACTTCAGTCAAAGACATGTTACATTAACTCAAACAACATTCAATCAAGAGGAAGAAAGCAATCATTCAGAACTAAACAAAATACAAACACAAAGAGGCAGCATTTGAAGTTCTCGATCTACTCTTTTCCTATTTTACTGGAGCACTATTTTACCTCAAATCGACTTCAATGGTGCTTTAGAAATATAGACAATAGTAGGCCCATCTCAGCCCTTTGAGCCAGCACCCGCCATTCAATATGATCATAGCTGATCATCCAGAGTCAGTATCCATTTCCTGCTTTTCCCCTATATCCCTTGATTCCGTTAGCCCTAAGAGCTATATCAAACTCTCTCTCGAATACATCCAGGGAATTGGCCACCACTGCCTTCTGTGCAGAGAATTCCACAAATTATTGTCACTTATAAGTGAGTCTGTGGAATTCTCCTGCCTCAGATGGCGGTGGAGGCCAGGTCTCTGGATACTTTCAAGAGAGAGCTAGATAGGGCTCTTAAAGATAATGGAGTCAGGGGATATGGGGAGAAGGCAGGAACGGGGTACTGATTAGGGATGATCAGCCATGATCACATTGAATAGCGAATGTGCCGAATGGTTACTCCTGCATCTATTGCCTATTGTCTATTATGCGAAGTGCAAACGCACAGTGAGATTTTTTCTTACAAACAGTCCAGTAGAGAATCGCCATACCCTAAGCCCATCCTTGATGTGTACAGAAATAATCTACCGAGCCCGCTTGCAAGACGCCATTTTCAAAGTCCAGTCCACGTTCTAGTTCCCATGAGCGGTGCCAGTTCTAGGCGAGTCCCAGGCTGCTGCAGGGCCCTCCAGCCGTCGCCTTCCCTGGATGCGACAAACCCTCTCCTCGCCCGTCCACCTTTGTTCCCCCGGGGCGCCTCCTGCAGTCGACCTTGAGGGCGCGGTTGCCAGACCCTCGGTTGCCTCTCTTCTCCTACCGGCCATGCTCCTCGCCCGTCATTGTCACCGGTTCCCTCCTCTGGTCTTCGGGGCACAAGCAGGGGCCAGCTTGGCGGGCTCCCGCTACCAGTCCAGTGGTCTGCTGGGTCTTGCGTTCGGTTGACCAAGGGCCGCAGCTGTCAGGGAGCTTCAGCCGCACACGGGCTGCCCCCCAATTGCTCTTCGTCACATGCATTTTCTTTGCATGACCACCATTTCTCAACCAAGAAGGTGAGAAGTTATCTTAACTGCTTCAAACATGAGCCCAAACGAAGCAAATGTTGGAACGAAGATCATAAGTGATAGGAGCAGAATTAGGTCATTCGGCCCATCAAGTCTACTCCGCCTTTCAATCATGGCTGATCTATCTCTCCCTCCTAACCCTATTCTCCTGCCTTCTCCCCATAACCTCTGACACCCGTACTAATCAAGAAAAGAACTGCAGATGCTGGTTAATACACAAAAGGACACAAAGTGCTGGAGTGATTCAACGGGTCAGGCGGCATCTCTGGAGAACATGGCTAGGTGACGTTTCGGGTCGAGATTCTCCTTCAGACTGTTGGACCTATCAGCAATGTCCATGTTCCATCTTGTGTTGCTGACTCTTGTGTACTGCCTAGGTGAGGTCTGCTGTATGATTTTACCAGGTTGTATGCAAAACAAAGCATTTCACTTGGTACATGTGACAATAAAATATCATTGAATCTGTGAAAATAGTAAAGGGACATCACCTTTGTGAAAAAAGGACAAAATATATATTTTTCCCTTTCTCACTGAGATTTTTGAGAGGCATAGCTTTGGTTGGCACAGCTAGGTCAGAACTTTTTTTTCCCAGAATGGGAAAATCAAATACTAGAGGGCACAGCTTTAAGGTGAGAGGAGCAAAGTTTAAAGCAGATGTGCATAGCAACTTTTTACACAGAGGGTGGTGTGTGCCTGGAATTCACTGCCAGGATTGTTGGTTGAGGCAGATACAATAGTGGCAATTAGAGGCTTTTGGATAGGCATAGGGATTTGCAGCGAAATGGAGGGATATGGATTATGTGCAGGTAGATGTGGTCTTGGCAACATGCTCAGCACAGACATTGTGGGCCGAAGGGTCTGTGCTGTTCCATGCTCTAATACAGGAAGTGACATATGAATGAAAATATGGGAATAAAGGTAAACAAAGGGACTTTGAGCGCAGGAGAATGAGGGATGATCTTATAGAGGTGAATAAAATCATGAGAGGAATAGATCGGGTAGATGCACAGAGTCTCTTGCCCAGAGTAGAGGAATCGAGGACCAGAGAACATGGGTTTAAGATGAAGGGGAAAAGATTTAATAGGAATCTGAGGGGTAACGTTTTCACACAAAGGTCGGCGGGTGTATGGAACAAGCTGCCAGAGGAGGTAGTTGAGGCAGGGACTATCGCAAAACACTGAGACAGGTACAAGGATGGACAGGTTTGGAGGGATATGGACCAAATGCGGGCAGGTGGGACTAGTGTAGCTGGGACATATTGGCTAAAGTGGGCAGGTTGGGCCGAAGGGCCTGTATCCATGCTGTATGACTATAAATAAAGGTGAAAGTATAAATTACTGGTAAAACACAAAGTACGTGCTAAGACAGGATCGGTGCGCAACCAAGAACAACCCAAGTCCAATGCCAAACTAAACCATAAACTACTGTACCACAGTTTGTAGCAAGCTAGTACCTGCACTAATGTAAAGCACTTTGGTCAACGAGAGTTGTTTTTAAATGTGCTATAGAAATAAAATTGACTTGACCAATGCTATAGGACAATAACTAACTTCATATTCAATAATAAGCTATCTACATGTTAACAAACACACAAGCTAAATGTTTAACCAAGAAACCCAATGAGAAAAATAATATAATAAAATGCATTGAAAAGAAGAAAACAAGTTGAAAAGAAGAAAACAACGTGGGAAAGACTAAGGAGATGGTGGTTGACTTCAGGAGGGTGGGAAAACAACACCATACACCTCTGCACATCGATGGAGCTGATGTGGAAAGGGTCAACAGCGTGAAGTTCCTAGGACTCCACCTGTCACATGACCTGACGTCCACGACCAACACCACAGCACTGGTCAAGAGAGCCCAGCAGTGACTACACCCTCTCCGAAGACTACGTAAAGCAGGTCTCCCCACTACACACCTACGAACTTTTTATAGGGGGACAATCGAGAGCACATTAACCTATGGCATCACTTCCTGGTTCGGGAGCTGCAAGGCGTACGAACGGCACCAACTAGACAGGATTGTGAAGACCGCCAGCAGGATTATTGGTGCTCCACTCCCTTTCCTGCTGGACATATACAGGAAGAGATGTATCAGCAGAGCCATCTCCATCATCAAAGACCCCTACCACCCATTACATCACATATTCTCCATCCTGCCATCTGGGAAGAGGTACAGGAGCATTAAAGGCCTGTCTCACGAATCTGCGGTCATTGGCGGCGAAACGGGAAGAATCTGCCGCCATAGACCGCGCACTCGTGAGAAAGTACAATTCCCGGGGCCGTGCGACGGTGTTCCCAACACCGCGCGGTGCTAAAATAAAATCGACAATGTCGAAAACACTATACTCACCGCACAACCTCCACCAGTGATGCACAAGTGCGGCACGGCCGCTCGCACGGGCCGCCGCCAGTGTGGGTCGAGCACCGTGCGTCAAACCTCCTCTGCCACAGCCTCCGCCAGTGAGGCACGTGCCGCCGCCAGTGAGGCACGTGTGCTGCGCGGCCGCAGTCACAGCCACCGCTACAGCGCCGCGATCAGGATGGCCGCCGCCACAGCCGCCGCTGGTGAGTCACGTGCGGCGGGCTGACGTCATCGCAGTCGGCCCGCCCTTTTTTTACTTACCGCAAGCACGTGGGACCCGCCGTGTTTGAATTAACTCGGCCCCCGCGCAACATCCGTGCGGCGCTCCGGTGGATAGGCTCGATGCTCTCGCCGTTGCCGCGCGGTCCTCGCTACCGGCGACGCCGCGCTTCACCGCCGATGACCGCAAACAGGTAAGACAGAGCCTTTAGGTGCAAAACCAGCAGGATGCTCCTCAGCTTCTTCCCGCAGGTTATAAGACTGATAAATGGACTTTCCCCCCTGCCAAAGTATCGTGTACCAACCACCAACCTGGACACACGGCAGCAGAGCCACTGTCGTGCCGCTGCCGATCGGAACGCCTGTTGATGTTTAGTAGAGAGTAGAGTGTTAATTTGTTCATGATATATGTATTTTTACTTCTATTTATTTTTTACTGCACACTGAAATGGACACTGGTTGAGGAACGTTTTTTTGTTTCCTCTGGGTACGTGAATACTCAGGAAATGACATTAAAGATATACAATACAATATACAATACAATACAAAACAAGTTTAGTTGTATGTGTTGATCTTTGATTGATGGCAGCACTGGACTTGGTTCCTGGAAGTGACGTTGCCACCGCGGTATAAAAGGGCGAACGCGGGGCCAAAGCCTCCTCTCTTTCTCAGGCCCGAGTGCAAGATGGTGAGTGTCGCATCGATAGAAAATCCCTGCCATCCGGTCACATAGCGCCTCGCTGCAGCCACCAGCTTTAACCAGCCGCATCTAATAATCATCTGAGCATTATATGAGTCGGGTATTTTAAAAGAATAAAGCAGGATGGCGGTTCTTTTAATTTGTCGTGCGCCTGATACAAAATGGCGACTGCCGTCTTAACCCGTTGGAGATGCAATCCGAATAAAATCGGAGCCATCCTGTTGTTTCAGCCACCGGGGTTTGACCACAAGGGTGCGAGGATGATTTACCTTGGCGTTGATGCCGATATTTCCTTATTTCGAAGTAATTTAAGCGGTGAATTTGGGGAAGTGTGTGTTCAACCTCCTCTAAAATGGAGTCCTGAAAACTGGGCCAGGCTATGGAGAAGAGATTCCTCAAAGCCCTTAATAAAGTCCACGGTTTGCAATGTAGTGATTGTAGCCTGGGGGAGGGGAAACGTTTAAACTTTATTGTGCAATACTCTAAATGTAATTTGCGTCAGTTTAAAACGAGAAAAATGCACTGCTATTGGGACAGATGCACAACTCCAAATGGAGTCGTTTCACGTATTGCACGCAGACTTTTAGAACTATTCCAAGTTGTGAGGTTGGATGTTTTTTTTTTTTTGGTTGTGCTTGCCTAGTTAACATTTTGTTTTCGCACCACTCTCCCCCCTTTCAGTCTCATCGCAAGTTCTCGGCTCCCAGGCACGGCTCCCTGGGCTTCCTGCCCCGCAAGAGGAGCTGCAGGCACAGGGGGAAAGTGAAGAGCTTCCCCAAGGACGACTCTAGCAAGCCTGTCCACTTGACTGCCTTCCTGGGGTACAAGGCTGGCATGACCCATATTGTGCGGGATGTTGACAGGCCTGGATCGAGTGAGTAATGTTTAATTATCCCTGTGCAGCAGAAACCCGAGTACTGTATAGTAAAAAGACACGTGGGGCTTTATTCCTGCTATCTTGCGTGTAATTGATCCTCGTTTTGACCTTTATCCCCATGTCTTGCAAATCCTATCGACCTTTAATATATTTAATGACTTTACATTCAGGATAAAGAATTCTAACTTCCCAACCCCATGAAAGGCTGATGAAGGGTCTCGACCCGAAACATCACCTATTCCTTTTCTCAGAGATGCCGTCTGACCCCCTGAGTTACTCCAGCATTTTGTGGAGTAACTCAGGTGTAAACCAACATCTGCTCTTCCTTCCTACACAAAGGAATTCTATCTTTACACGAGCCGTTGTCCCATTTTAAGTTTTCTACTATCAGGAGTTGACTTAAAAGCATTCATTCTGTCCAATGGCTGCCATCTTCCAAATCATCACAATGTCAGAATAAACTAATATTTTTCTTATATGATCACTTAATTATTATTTGCATTATGTTACATAGCTTGTGGAAGCAGTTGGACTGAATGAACATATAGGGTATGTTGTTACAGGTGACATACTTTGTGTGCTTGCCATTCTTGGTTGAAGGAATCAAACTCTTATAGTCAATGAGCAGAGGCCATTTGGCCTATTGAATATGTCCTGGCTCTCGAGTTGATCTGATTCTACTTTATTCCCATTCGTTTTTCCAATACTGCATTCCTCGTGGTAGGGATTGCCACGGATTCTCCACATTACTTGAAACCAGTTCATTGGATATTTTGGGGATATTGGTAGCATTTTCTACTGTAAAATTTTACATTGATTGTATTGTGAATTAATTTGGCTGCCATTTTGTTTCCAGTATTAATTCCTGTCTCCATTTCCCCCTCTTTTGGAAAGTTACAGCTAACTTCTACTGCCCTTACTAGCAGTGATATATCTTTTAAATTTGCTCCATATCCTAAGTATATTGCCCTTTGCTTATACCTCTGTGAATCCCCCAGTTTGCAGTAAAAAAATAGCTGCTAACATTTTCCCCAAGCAATATCTTAGAGGAAATACAATTCAACTAAGTGTATTGAGCTTTAGTACATGCTCTCACTTGAAGGCAGTCAGTAAATGAGATGCACTAATGTCAGCAACATATGCATAGCCAATGTCTGCTGCTTTAAATGCATTGTAAACATGAGGACTAATGTCTGTCTGTCTACAACATTGTGAGGATGGGCTTTCTGTTCACTTAGTTACATGCACGAATGCAATGTTTCAGGGTCTTGGGCTTTTGGACAGAGCATGGCAGCCTAATGGCCTTTATCCCAGTCTGGACCATGCAAATGACACAAAAATTGTGAGTTCCCTGCAAATTCACATTGGCAGATTTGAGATTGTAGTCCTGTTAAACTTCTCTGAGAACAAGGAACAGGCAGATTGATCAGCCCCTCAGACGTGAATTTGATTGTGTACATGGTGGAAGGTGGGTGTCCTTGTGGTTGAGATGATCGGCAAAGTAATAATATTTTTTAATCACATGGGGCAAAGTATGGTGCCATTTGTCTTGAATATTTGTAAGGACTGGGTTATGGGCGATAGTGATGACTTGTGCAACTACACATGATGAAAAACTCGACGGGCGGACAGAAACAGCCACTAATGGTGGCTTTTGCTGATAGTCGTGTTTCCTGATTGTAGTACAGCAAAAACAAGACTTGTCTGGTTTAGCTTTTGTTCCTATACCTTGAGGAACATTGTAGTATTGTGGAACTGAAGAAGGGTCTCGACCCGAGACATCACCCATTCCTTCTCTCCAGAGATGCTGTCTGTCATTAGCATTGTGGGAAACTTTGGTTCTATCTAGATGATATTCTGCCTCTTCTGCCAGCTGCATTGCAGCAATTCCAGTGACTGGCTAAACTAGCTTTCCAGTGACTGGCTAAACGATTTCTGAGAGAACAATAATCTTATTAACATTCCTGATAATTTCCCGCAGAGGTGAACAAGAAGGAGGTGGTAGAGGCCGTTACAGTGGTTGAAACTCCTCCGATGGTCATCGTTGGTCTTGTTGGCTATGTTGAGACTCCTCGTGGGCTTCGTACCTTCAAAACTATCTTTGCAGAGCATATCAGTGACGAATGCAAGAGGCGCTTCTACAAGAACTGGTAAATGTGCCAAGCAATTGCAAAGTAATTTTAAAATAAATTCTAAGCGGATGGTGTTTAAAATGTGGATTTGATTATCAGCAGCTCCGCTCGACTGTGGCAACACAGTTCGATGAGCTCTGGCTCCGCTTGTTGGATGAAACTATCCTTTGATCCCAACAATGAGCCTCCCCTCCTCGGTGGTGCTGATTCCTTCCGCTCGCACAGTGTGTGATGAGGGGTCGTGCCAATGTTCTCTGTCTGTTCATGAAGGTACAAGTCCAAAAAGAAGGCCTTCACAAAGTATTGCAAGAAGTGGCAAGATGAGGATGGCAAGAAACAGCTGGAGAAGGATCTGAACAGCATGAAGAAGTACTGCCAAGCTATTCGCATCATTGCTCACACACAGGTAAGCTCCAGGACTTGACCTGATTTAATATATTTGGGGTATCCAGAGCAAAACATCTTGCATTTGGCTGCTACAGTCCCTATAATTGCTGTTGGTGACGCAATTGTACCTGCAAAATATGGTGTCCTAGTATTAAATCCAATGGAAATCAACATTTTCCTAGCAATTTCTTGCATTTTGTAGAGTTATTGCAGTTTTCTGACATCATACATTAAAGCTTTCAGATGAATAGTGAGGAGGAAGTGAAGTTGTAGAAGGCCTTTACTTTGAAATACTGAACATCTCTCCTGGTCACTGCTCTGCCCAGTCAAGATATCTATTAAGGGACACAGATTGATAATAGTTTGACAATAGTTTGCATGTTGTGGTTAATCCTCAATAGGATGCTCGGTTATAGACTGATATATTACAGGGACTATTTTGAAATAGGTTTATAGATTTGGAAAGGGTTCAGGAGTATTAATGGGGTTTGTACGTGGACTTCCCTGATTCATTCAAATGACCAGAGCAATAATAATAATTAAACATGCAGATTATTATTTAACTTTCCAATAAACAAATATCTATCGCATTGGCTTTTGAAATCAAGAAACCTGAGCTTTGTTTGAAGAATTATAGCATTTCCATTTAATTTAGTAGAATGTATGGGGTGCAGTTCATCCAGTGTTTTGGGATTGAATTTGGAGGAAGTTCTGGGGCCTGGGAGAGCCATGGAAGTGGCAGGTGACACAAGCGGGTAATGGAGTTATTGTAAGCGAGTGATAGGATCTGGGTGAGTTGATGGAATGTGGGGAGAGTAGCCATTTTTAGAGAGTAGAAATTTTTGAGCAGCCATAGATTGGGCCAGATTAAATGTCATATTGAAATGTAGGTGGTCACGGTTATAGTGCCAGCGGTGGTTGAGGAATGGGTTGGTGGTGCAGTATTGTACTCTTGAACTCTCGTTCTTAACTTTTAATTATTTTACAGATGCGCCTGCTCCCTTTGCGCCAGAAAAAATCGCATATCATGGAGATCCAGTTGAATGGAGGAACCATTGCAGACAAAGTTGACTGGGCAAGAGAGAAGCTGGAACAGCAGGTTCCCATTACTTCCGTGTTTGGTCAAGATGAGATGATCGATGTCATCGGTGTAACCAAGGGCCATGGCTTCAAGGGTAAGGACCATGCGCATTTCGCTTTTGCTTGATTATAGTCAGGGAATTAACTGGTTTACGCTTTTATCTAGTATATGTGGAATTAACTGCATAATAGACTTTGGGTAAACTTTCTGCTCTTTAGGGGAGTACACATGATGATAACACGTGGAATAAGTGTTAGCGATAGCACCTGATTCTAATGAGGATCCTCCATACTGCCTTCCTTCTGAGATCTACTCCAATGATGAGTTTAAGAATAGTTGTATTGTAATAGCCTGTTGACCATCACTAATAGCTAGTCTTTCTCTTCCCGAGGGGTGACAAGCCGTTGGCACACAAAGAAACTACCGAGGAAGACTCATAAAGGTCTACGCAAGGTTGCTTGCATTGGAGCTTGGCACCCTGCCCGCGTGGCTTTCTCTGTTGCTCGTGCAGGTCAGAAAGGTTACCACCACCGCACTGAGATCAACAAGAAGGTAGGGACATAAAGAATGATCAAAATGTCAGAATTTTGTGTTGCTGGGAAAGTCCTCATTGTCAATTGGCTTTGCTTAACCGCTCAGCAGTGAAATTGGGGACCAAACCAGTTCAAAGTTTTCTTTACTCAAACATTTCTGAAGCATTTTTTTTCCCCGCCCCATAGTGTAATCTGATAATTTGTTACTCACTTGGGATCTGAATTTCTTAATGTGCAAACAGAATTGCTGATCCACAATACTCCAGCAGCAAATTTTTTGTGTGTGTGTGTTAATGTGAACACATCAAGTGTCCAGGTGGCATTTTACGGCATATGTAGCATTTCCCATAACTTAGTTTTGACTTCAGTATGTTGGTTCGTATGGCTGGTATGAAAACTGCCTTGCTTAGACAGGTATCCCTGGCTTTGTGCTGGTTAAAGCCTCAAGGCATTCCTGTTGTAGCAAATCCCTTCTGAACTGGGATGTAACAGAACTATCCCCTTTTCAGATTTACAGGATAGGGGGAGGCTACCAAACAAAGGATGGCAAGTTAGTGAAGAACAATGCTTCTACGGAGTATGATCTGACAGACAAGAGCATCAACCCTCTGGTGAGTTAACAGATTATCAATGGCACTCTACTTCCGTGATGTTGGTGGCTTCAGCTTCTAACTGCACTCATTGTTTCTGCAGGGAGGATTCCCCCATTATGGTGAAGTGACCAATGACTTCCTCATGGTGAAAGGCTGCGTGGTTGGTACCAAGAAGCGTGTGCTCACTCTGCGCAAGGTGATTACTCCACTTTATTGTTGTTGACTCAGCCAAGTATTTTTCCTACCCAATTGCAGGTGGGAAATGCCACAGCTGGAGTCAGGTCATGTAAATGTACTGGAGGGGCTCCTTGGGGTCCGGTAGCATGCCCTGCGGAGTCCCCTTTAGCTGTTTATCTTTTGCGCCAGAGTCCAGCATCTCTAATCTTCAGTTAAATGTGCATTTTGACTTGACAGATATTGTGGAGATTGTACTTTGCAGCCATTCAATATCTGTTGGTACATTTCTTAGCCTGTGACTTGAAGTCAAAATGCACGCTCAAGTCATGATACAGGAGACTGCAGATGCTGGAATCTGGAGCGAAGGATAAACTGCTAATGGGGTTAAGATTGTCCGGAAGTTTAACTTGTAAATGTCAATGGCAAAGTCATAATTGGCCACCCAGTGCAGGGGAAGTAGTTAATACCTTGTAGGACATTAGTGAACCCATTGAGTTATGTCAGCTATTTCATGGTTGCCATTAAGTTCCTTTATTTGAGGATGTGGTAAAAGATTAATGGTAGGTTTGTCCATGCGGTTGGAATCTATTATTGCCCCTTTTATTCAAGAGATCATGATGGTAGGTACTTTGCACTGCTGCAAGCCGTGTGTGGAAGACTTGCATTCTTCGTCTTAAGAGTTGGTGGGCTTGTCAACCCTATTTAATCTAGTGGATATACTGGCTTCGCATGCAGTCCAGGTTTCAAGTGCGACTATCCCATTTCAAGTATCTCTTCAGATCTAGCTGTCATTCCTTCTGCAGATCACTTACTTTTTTTTCCCCCCTTGTCTCCTGCAGTCGCTGTTGGTTCAAACTAGCCGTCGTGCTGGGGAGAAGATAGACCTGAAATTCATTGACACCTCTTCCAAGTTTGGTCATGGTCGCTTCCAGACCATTGAAGAGAAGAAGGCGTTCATGGTGAGTGATTTACCTAGAATTGTGGTCGTTCATTTCTGTAACACGTTGTTGAATCATTTTGATAATATTTTTATTATCCTGCCAAAATTGTTTTACATTATACTCAATTTGCCAGATCTATGGCTTGTGTAGCCTCTGTCCTTTCCAAACAGTCGCTGTGGATAAAGGAAAACCAGTGAATATACTTAATTCTTCAAAAGGCATTTGATAGTGTCATGCCAACGGTAATGTGTATAACAAAAGCTTACAATAGCATTTTTTTTGTGGCTTTGTCATTTATACAACTTTAAAAGTTAACACCAGTGATCCCTCGAGCACACATATAGACCTTGCTAACCAGAAAAAAACATTTATGCCTACTGTTAGCTGACCAATCCTCCATCCAACATTGGTACATTAAATCTTCCACTGTAAGCTTTTGTTATGCACATTACTGTTATCAAATGCCTTCTGAAGAATGAAATAAATGGACTGATTTATCTTTATCTACAACATGTGATATTTCAGTTGTAGGATTTATCTTCCCAGTAGATTACTGTTCTCAGGATTGAATGACTTTGTTCTGACTGGCTCTTGTGGCTTGCTCTTAATCTTCCTATTGTCTTTCTCTTTCCAGGGACCACTGAAAAAGGATAGAATTGCAAAGGAGGAAACTGCATAAACCATGGGCCAATTTTGTCAATTGTAACTTTGATCCTGCTGTGATTGTATTCTTCAATAAATACTGCTTTCAAAAAGCAATTTACATCTTTAAGAATATTTGGTCCATTTATGTTCAAAAGTTTGCTTCTGACCTGATTGTTGCCTGCTATAACCTTTTCATTTCCCTTACTGTGAGTTTCCAAAGGTTCACAGTATTCCTTTTGGGATAATTACAGCTGTCCCCGTTCTTGGCTTGGCATGGTGTCATATTTTCCCCTGCTGCTCTTGCCATCTGGTTTTTCAACGTAATTGGATTTAGCCATAGGGATAACCATATCAAGCTTTGTACCATAACAGCAGTGTATTGCTTAAGCTTTCTTATGTTGGTGCTGGTATACCACTGTCTTTGTTGCATTTTAGGATTAAAAGTCTAAAGATTACTTTCAATTTCAACACATGGCCATAGTTTCAGTTCTTGTGGCAAAGCACTGCTGATGCTAGGATTCTACATTGCAAAATCATGTACAGATCGAGTGCGGCAAATCTTCATTAGCCTGCAAGAGTGACCCTAGTTGACTCGTTAATTGCCCATCCCACAATCCTTGGCTCTTTAGTCTCCTACATCGCTCCAGTAATACCCAAATATAAATTTGTACTAGCGCATTTTTCTCGTAGGCATGTTGCAGCCCACAGCTTTGGGCAACCTCTCTACAGATGTGGCTGTAACTTTAAAATTGTTTTGCTCTTCTATCTCGAACTACTGGTTTTAAAGTAATTGTGACAACTTATCCAGTAACATTACTGTTATCCAGTCAACCCCTCTTTGTGACAAACATAATTTTCTCTCTACCACTTCTGATCTTCAATACACAGGTCATTTGAATGAATCACGGAAATCCATGTCCACATCCCATTGCTACTTTCCCCCCTTAACCAGGGTTTCCAAATGTAAAACAAAACTATTTTAGAATAGTCCCCATTATATATCAGTCTATAACTGAGCATCCCATTGTAGGCCAAAAATGTTTTGTCATCAGTCCCAAAACTGAAAAATGAAATTCCTACTGGCAGCCACACATGTATGTAAACTTAGTACTCTGCAAATGCCATAATAAGCAACAATAAAAAAAGTTCAGGATATCTATAAAAAAGCAAACTCGAATAAATAAACTAATAGTGCAAAGTCAACAATAATGCCCCCAAGTCTATATAGTTTGGAGCCTATTTGGAGGTTGTAGTGTTTAATAGCCTGATGGTTGGAGGGAAGAAGCTACTCTTGGACGTTACATTTTAATTCACCATTACTTCACAATGGCACTAGTAAAATGAGAGTGGCCAGGGTGGTGTGGGTCTCTGGTGCTGGCTGCCTTTATGAGGCAGCAACTCTTGTAGACTCCTTTGATGGTGAGGTCAGTACCTGTGATAACCACAACATATATACATTGTCAATCTACCACCACCAATCTCTGTCCCATAAAGTCCTTGATCTGAAATTAACTTTCATCGTGGATGCTGTTTGAATTGCAATGTGCTTTGGGTATTCTGCTTTTATTGCTGGCTCTTATCAGACAATGAGATGGAATGAATGAAAACTCAAAAGTGGAAAATGTAATGGTAACATTTCTGGATTGAATTTGAGTTTGGAGCCACGATATGGAATTGTAATTAGTGGTGGAGGCAAAGGGCTGTACAAGACTGGAAACTTGAATGTAGGGCTGCAAATATTTAGGTTGGAGTGATTGAATTTTTAAGAGATTCCCAGTATCTTCTGCTGAACTACATTGATGTGAGTTTATGAGTCAAGAGTGTTTTTCTGATTATCAAACTCGGATTGAACATTTGAAAGTTTGACTGGATCTCTTCAAGATGTCGCATGCAAATTGTCACTTTAAAAAAATCTGCTTAAATATCCAGAATTAACATAATTGGCAAAATAGATGTCATGGGTAAAACATTTGGTACTATTGATGCTATCATTGTTTGGTGGGGGTGGGTATTAAGAATTGCAAATTATTGACACTAATATGTTTTAGTCAGTTATATAGCAGAGATAGAGGTCCTTTCAATGGTTCTTTATTGTCACGTATACACACTAAAGTTCTTTGCACAACCCACAAATGCACAGTCGCCATATTTCGGCACTGCAAAGAAAATGTTCCTACTGTGGTCTATTGGCCCACTGTGCAAACCATAATGCCTATCTGCATTATTTCCATATTCTTCTACGCCTTGCTCTTTTAAGCAATTTTAGGCATTGTGCGCAATTTTGGGCACCATATCTGAGGAAGGATATGCTGGCTCTGGAAAGGGTCACGGAGGATGTTTACAAGAACGATCCCAGGAATGAGTAGGTTAACTTATGATGAGCGCTTGTCGGCACTGGGCCTGTAGTCGCTGGAGTTTAGAGGAATGAGGGGACCTCATTGAAACATGCAGAATAGTGTAAGGTTTGGAGAGAGTGGATGTGGAGAGGATGTTTCCACTAGTGGGAGAGTAGGTCTAGAAGTCATAGCCTGAGAATTAGGCCATTCGGCCCATCAAGTCTACTCCACCATTCGATCATGGCTGATCTATCTCCCACCTCCAAACCCCATTCTACCTTCTCCCAATGAACCCTGACACCCTTACTAATTAAGAATCTTTCTCTGCCTTAAAAATATTCACTGACTTGGCCTCCACAGCCTTCTGTGGCAAAGAATTCCTCTGATTCGCCCGACTAAAGAAATTTCTCCTCATCTTCCTAAAATAATGACCTTTAATTCTGTGGCTATGTCTTCTAGTCCTAGACTCTACCACTAGTGGAAACATTTGTAGGTATCAGGCTAAGGAAGGTGGAAATCTGTACTTTAAAAGAAAAACTAGGGACAAGGCAAAATAATTTGCAGGTTTACTGCAAATATTTGGGAATGGGACTGACAGGCGTATTGAAGAGAGTAGCCAAGCTTGCCCATGCTGACCATGGCTACGCTAGTCGTACCTGCCCATATCCCACAAAACTTTTCCTATCCATGTCAAGTCAAGTCGTCACATTTATTTATATAGCACATTTAAAAAACAACTCGTTGGCCAAAGTGCTTTACATTTGTTATAAGAGTAGTATAAACAAACAAACTACATACATATATACATACATATAGCCCTCGTTCAGAGGACGTCAAGAAAGGCTTGGGAGTATAGATACATTTTTAGTCTTGATTTAAAGGAGTCGATGGAGGGGGAAGTTCTGATGGGAAGGGGGATGCTGTTCCACAGTCTAGGAGCTGCAACCGCAAAGACGCGGTCGCCCCTGAGCTTATGCCTAGACCGCGGGATATTCAGCAACCCCAAGTCGGCCGATCTGAGGGACCTGGAGGTGGAGTGGTGGGTGAGAAGACTTTTAATGTAGGTGGGGGCAAGCCCATTGAGGGCTTTGTAGACAGGAGGATCTTGAAATGTATACGAACCGCACAGGGAGCCAGTGGAGAGAGGCCAGGATTGGGGTGATGTGGTCCCTTTTTTGGGTGCCCGTCAGGAGTCTTGCTGCGGCGTTTTGGACCAGTTGCAGGCGGGACAGGGAAGATTGGTTGATGCCAGTGTAAAGGGAGTTGTAGTAATCTAGGCGGGAGGAGATAAATGTGTGGATGATCTTCTATTCCTATTCACCTATTCCTTCTATCCAGAGGTGCTGCCTGTCCCGCTGAGTTACTCCAGCATGTTGTGTCTATCTTTGGTGTAAACCAGCATCTGCAGTTCCTTCCTACCAAAGATACTAGAGGAGCCTCTAGCATCTTTGCTTCCTACACTGGAGACCAAGTTTAGATGTGGATACAAGGAACTGCAGATAAGATGTTAAGATGTGCCTGTGTTGTTTCCCTGACCCAAGAGGTTGATTGCTAAATAATAAAGCTATCTTGAATGTAAAATGGAAGTTCACAAGCATTAATAGTTCTTTGTGAAATGTAAATATTGCCACCACAGGCATTTGCAGGGTTCTTCTCCAGGACCAGAGGAAGTAGGGGCGGTGCGAATAGTTTGAATGACAGGCTATAAGCCAATTAAACGGCGGGGAATATGAGCGACACGGGTGGTGACCAATGAGAAGGAGGATTGTGGGCGGGATATCTGGAGAAGGGGCGGGTTCGGCGGTTGCCGGGGGAGCGGTAACCAAGGCCGCATTGGAGGCCTGAAGCGGAGCTGGGGAGGTTTGGAAGAGCAGCTTATTGATAAATTGCGATCATAATTTTTCAATGTTGGGTTTGCGTTGATCAAGATAACCGGCTAGCGAGCCGGGAATCCGCTACCAGTGGCAGGCATGGTGAAACTGCGCGCCAAATGCCTCCTGGCCGGTAAGTTGAGTGAACGGAATGTGCAGGAAGGTAACTGCAGATGCTGGTTTCAACCGAAGATAGACACAAAGTGCTGGAGTAACTCAGCGGGTCAGGCAGCATCTCTGGAGAGGTATGAAAAGGTTCAGAACAAATCAGAGCTGGCACCGATCAAAGAAAAGTGGAGCCCACTGTGGTCCATTGATGATGAAGATAGACACTTCTTCTTTCGTGTGGCGTGCACAGCTAAAGTTGTTGGACAACTTGTTCTATTTGATCTTCCGTTTGTGCACGTCGAGTTGATTGCATTAGTCGAAACAGGGCAGACCACGTGAAGGTTGCAATCTTCCACCCCAAGATAGACACACAAATCTGGAGTAACTCAGTGGGACAGGCAGCATCTCTTCTTCTTCTTCTTCTTCTTGCGTATGGCGTGCACAGCCTAAAGTTGTAGGACAACTTGTTCTATTTGATCTTATTCGATTGTGCACGGCAGGTTGATTGCATTTGTCGAAACAGGGCGGACCACGTGAAGGTTGCAATCTTCCACCCCGCAGCATCTCTGGAGAGAAGGAATGGGGGACATTTCGGGTCGAGACCCTTCTTCAGACTGAGTGAAGCTGCGTTTGTGTAGCGCCTGCTGCCTCGCCAAGACATGTCCAAGCCTCTCACTGCTGACCGGGATCTCCTGAAATCATAATTCATAAATCAACAAAATGTTGGAGTAACTCAGCGGGACACTAGAGGGTATAGCTATAATGTGAGAGGGGGACAAAGTTTAATGGAGATATATGATTTTTGGGTCGGAACCCTTCTTTCCTTCCCCACACCTGTATCAACCAAATACTATCTAGGTTTGGTTTTCTTCCACCTCTCATCCAGCTTTCTTCCTCCCTTCATCAGTCAGGTCCTGGTCTCCAGAGATGCTGCCTGACCCACTGAGTTCCTCCATCACTTTGTGTATTTTATTTTTCCTTTAATGATGATTGCAGAGAGGACCTGTTGACCTCAGTACAATAGGAACCTTCCCTGTGCCTCCTAAGAAACAGAATTGTATTTAAATAGGCTCTGATTTGTTCTGAACCTTTTCATACCTCTCCATTTAGTAGAGGCACTGCCTCACTGCATCAGAAACCTGACCTGGGGAGATGTCTGTGTGGAGTTTGCACGTTCTTCCTGTGACTTTTTACTGGATGCTCCAATTTTCTCCCACGTCCAAAAGGCGTGCCGGTTTGTAGATGAGTTGGCTTCTGTAAATTGCTCATTGTGTGTGTGTAAGAAATGGAGTGAAAGTAAGATAACGTAGAACTAGTGAACAGGTAGACACAAAGTGCTGGAGTAACTCGGCGGGTCAGGCAGCATCTCTGGTGAAAAAGGATGGGTGATGTTTCGGGTCGGGACTGAAGAAGGGTCCCAACCCGAAAGGTCACTCATCCTTTTCCACTAGAGATGCTGCCTGACCCGTTGAGTTATTCCAGCACCTTGTGTCTCTCTTTGGTATAAATCGGCACCTGCAGTTCTTTGTTTCTACATTTAGTCTGAACGGGTGATTGATAGTGTGTGTGGACTCAGTGGACCGAAAGGCCTGTTTTCATGTTGTATCTTTCAATCAATCAAACTGTCAATGTTAGGACAAGCGGGACAAAGGTCTACAAAAATTAAGTTCGCCATGAAGTGCGCAGACGAATCAAGTGGTGAACTGCTGAGAGGAAAGTCTAGTTTACTGAGATTTAAATTGGATTATTAATAGCAACTTCTGGATTACTGGTACAGTCATATTCTACCATATTTCAGTATACAGAAAAAAATACACATGCTGGAAATCCGAAATATAAATCAAGAATGTTGGAAACATTACGTCCGGCAGCATCTGTGGAAAGATCAATAGTTAATTTTTCAGATCTAGAATCCTTTGCCAAAGTTTCTGATTTTTAGTTTAGTTTAGTTATATAGCATGGAAACAGGCCCTTTGGCCCACCGGGTCTGCGCCGACCAGCGATCTCCACATATTAACACTATCGTACATATACTAGGAACAATTTTTTCATTTATACCAATTAACCAACAAACTACATCTTTGGCGTTTGGGAGGAAACCCAAGATCTCGGAAAAACCCCATGTAGGTCACGGGGAGAACGTACAAACTCCGTATAGGCAAGCACCCGTAGTCAGGATCGAACCCGGGTCCCTGGCAGCAACTGCGCCACCGTACCGTCTGTGATGAAGAATTATGCACTGTTAACATAAGGTTTTTCTTTCCACTGATGCTGCCTATCCTGCTGTGTTTCCCCCAGTATTTTTTATTTAACCATATTCCACTAAATTGTGTGTATTGTATGTCTTTTTAACATCATTGTTCAACTCTCTCCTTTAGGCGACTCCACTGTTGGGAAAAGTGCTTTGGTGCAAGTATTCCGTAGTGAAAGTGCTCATTTTCTGAAAAATTATACCTTGGTAGGTCTATTAATCTGTTTTTTTAGCATTGGAAAAAACTCCAGAGGTGATGTTTATTTGAAGAACTTCAAGCTTGCTTTACCATTCAATTCCATCCAGACTGATCTTTAGACTTTAGAGATACAGAGCAGAAACATGTCCTTTGGCCCACCGAGTCTGCGCCGACCAGCCATCCTCGTACACTAGCACTATCTACATATTAGGGACAATTTGCAATTTTACCGAAGCCAATTAACCTACAAACCTGTATGTCTTTTTAGTGTGTGAGGAAACCGAAGGACCCAGAGAAAATCCATGCGGTCACAGGGAGAATGCACAAACTCCGTACAGACAGCACTCATAGTCACTATCGAACCCGGGTCTCTGGCGCTGTAAGGCAGCAACTCCACCGCTGCTGCACCACTGTGCCGCCCAATGTGCCCAACAACCCTCTACGTCAAAACTATATTCCCGTTCTCTCAGTTGATGCATTTTGGGCCTTGTAAATAAATAAGGCAGCAAATTCTTATTTAACAGGTCTTGACAATTGAGGCTGATCATGAGAATATATATTTTTAAAAGTTGGCATCCTAAAAATAAATTACATTATATAAAGCCTTTAAAATGTCGAACTCCTCAAAGAATTTCTCTTTGAAAATCTCTTTAGAGATAAATGAGCGGAGGTTTGTGTCAAGATATTGGACGTTTTTTAAACGGAGGATGGTGGGTTCCCGGAAAGCATGCTGGGGTGGTGGTGGAGGGAGATTTGTTTGTGGCATTTAATAGGCTTTTTTATGGGCAGGAAATGGAGAGATATACATCACTTGCAAGCAAAGGAGACTGGTTTAACTCGTGTTCGGCACAGACATTGTGGGTTTTAGGGCCTGTTTCCGAACTGTACCGTTCCATATTCTATATATTCAGGAGTGTCTTAAGAAAAAAAGTAGAGTTTTAGGGTGAGTATTCCAGAATTTAGGCTGAAGACTAACAATGGCAGAGCATTAAAAATTGGGGATTTGCAAAATGACAAAGGTGGAGATGTGAGGATACCTCAGAGCACTGCAAAGTTGAAAGAGGAGGGATTTTGTAAAAAAAAGATTGGTTTCCAGTCTAGTAATTTGCAATGTGGGCATTACAAGTATTGGCCCAATGTGTGAACAAGGCTTGATGGAAGGTAGGAATATGGAAAGAAATTTGACACCAATGGTTGTCCTAATGCATGTCCTAATAGCTTGGTTGTAGAAATACAGCGTGGAAACAGGCCCTTTGGCCCAATTTGCCCAGGCCGACCAACATGTCCCATTTACGTTAGTCCCACGTGCCTGCGTTTGGCCCATATCCCTCTAAACCTATCCTGTCCGTGTACCAGTCTATCTATCCTATCCAGTCTGAAGAAAGGTCTCGACCCAAAACATTGCCTATTTCCTTCGCTCCATAGATGCTGCCTCACCCGCTGAGTTTCTCCAGCATTTTTGTCTACCTTCGATTTTCCAGCATCTGCAGTTCCTTCTTAAACATGTACATGCCTAAATGTTTCTTTAAAGTTGTGATAGTACCTGCAGTCAGGAAGGAGGTTTCAAGGTGAAAGCAGATAAAGATTTAAAATGAAAAACAGAAAATATTGAAAACACTCAGCAGGTCGGACAGCATCTGTGAAATGTTCCCTCCACAGAAGCTGCCTGACCAGCCGAGTACAACGTTTTCTATTTTCATTTCAGATTTCCAAGATTTGCAGTTTTCGCTTTTGGAGGGAGGGACTCAAGCGTTCCGGACCTGTCATTTGTTGAATTGAGAAATTGCAAGAATTTGATAACTTGGACGATGAAGATGTTTCGGGAGATAGCCTCATTGCTCCCCCTGTGCTGAAGATGCATGCAGTTAGTTGTCTCAAAAAAGATGCTGAGTGGAGGGTGGCAACCTGCTTGGAGCAGCTGTTGTCCTCCCCTGTTTGCTGAGAAAAGCTTTAAAGCAAAGCACGAACACGGTGCAATTACAAGGAGGCTGATTTTGTGTTCAGTCAAAAAGCAAAGTGCATCTGTCATAAACAAGGCTGAGTCAGGCAAGAGACAAACTGGCTGAAGGCAAATTGATGCTGGAAAGAGTGCAGGGAAGGTTTACGAGGATGTTGCCAGAACTTTTAGACTTTAGAGAAACAGCGTGGAAACAGGCTCTTCGGCCCACCGAGTCTGCACCGATCCCCCTATAGACCAACTGACTTGCACACACTAAGGACAATTTTGCAACTTATCACAGCAAATTAACCTACAAAGCTGTCTAGGAAAGAACTGCTGATGCTGGTTTAAATCAAAGGTAGGCACAAAATACTGGAGTAACTCAGCGGGACAGACAGCATCTCTCAGACTGAAGAAGGGTCTTGACTCGAAACGTCACCCATTCCTCTCCAGAGATGCTGCCTGTCCCGCTGAGTTACTACAGTATTCTGTGTCAACCTACAAGCCTGTACGTCTTTGGCGTGTGGGAGGAAACCGGAACACCTGGAGATTAGGGCTGCATAGTGGCGCAGCTGGTAGAGCTGATGCCTCACAGTGCCAGAGACCCGGCTTCTCAGGAGATCTTGACCTTGGGGGCTATCTCTGTGGAGTTTGCACGTTCTCCCTGTGACCGAATGGGGTTTTTCCGGGTGCTCCGGTTTCCTCCCACATCCCAAGGACGTGCAGGTTTATAGGTTAATCAGCCTCTGTAAATTGCCTTAGTGTGTAGGGAGTGGATGAGAAAGAGGGATAACATAGAACTAGTGTGAATGGGTGATCGATGGCTGGCGTGGACCTGGTGAGCCGAAGGGTCTATTTCTGTGCTGTATCTCTAAACTAACGTCTGACCTTTGGATTGTTTGTACAGACTTCTAGATTACTTGTAACTTGATCACAAAGCCGCTGTCATCCCCATCATGGATGCAACTTTCAGCGATTTATTTGGGTATGAATTTTGTAAATATGGTTGATTTATTGAAGCCTAGTTAGTGAGGTTACAGCTTGGTATGGAAATTGAACCTACTAACACTCTTTTCCCTGTTTAGACAACTGGAGTAGATATCTTTGTAAATCCAGTCCTCATACCAGACACATCGGACAGTGTGGTGAGTAATTAAGAAACATTTGACTGTTCTCCCTGAAATGTTCTGTTGGGTACAAAAACAGAAAATGCTGGCAAAACTCTGCAAGTCAGGCAGTATCAGCGAAAAGAGAAACAGTCAACTTTTCTGGTTGGCGACCCTTCTGAAACTCTGGCAGTTTCTCTTCCCACAGATGCTTCCTGACATGCTGAGTTTTAGTTTAGTTTAATTTAGTTTAGAGATACAGTGCAAAAACAGGGCCCTTTGCCCCATCGAGTCCATCCCCGCACACTAACACGATCTTACGCACACCAGGGACAATTTTACATTTATACCAAGCCAATTAACCTACAAACCTGGAGCAAACCCACGCAGGTCACGGGGCGAACGTACAAACTCCTTTCAGACAAGCACCCGTAGACAGGATCGAACCCGGGTCTCTGGTGCTGTAAGGCAGTAGCTCTGCCGCTGCGCCACCATGCCGCCATTTTTACCAGCATTGCATTTTTTGTGTTTTAGACTTCCAGCATATGCAGTGTTTTTAAAATGTTCTAACTCCTTCTGTTTAGTATGACTTTTAGCAATTGGACATTGATTTGTTATATTCTCTCTCTTTTCTGTGCCCAGGAGCTTTTCCTATTTGATTCTTCGGGAAAAGAAATCTTCTATGACACGGTGGAAAGTCAAGTACGGTGATCACTTAATGATTTAACTCTCGATTAACTTGCTAATTGTTTGCCACATAGGGCAGGCAGGATCATTTAATATTAGGCCTCTTCCATCAGCGCTGTGAAGCAATATAAGGGCTACAGTGCAAAAGCATTCCTAAAGAAGACGGATAAAAACTCAAGATGCTAGAAACACTCAGTAGGTCAGGCAGCATCTGTGGTAAAAGAAAAGCAGTTACCATTGGAAATGTGTTAACTCTGTTTCCCTTTCCGTAGATGCTGCCTGGCCTGCTGAGTGTTTTCGGCATTCTCTGTTTTTAAGTATGTAGAAACAATGAACTACAGATGCCGGTTAAGACACAAAAGGACACAAAGTGCTGGAGTAACCCAGCGGGCCAGGCAGCATCCTTGGAAAAACATGAATAGGCAACGTTTCGGGTCGACACCCTTCTACAACCTGAAGAAGGGTTCCGACCGAAAACGTCACCTATCCATGTTCTACTGAGATGCTGCCTGGCCCGCTGAGTTACTCCCGCACTTTGTGGCCTTCTCGGTTTTTGTCGGATTTCCAGACTATGTGGATGTTTTGATTCCCAGGGATGAACCTCCCTATTGCACGCTACTGCGGCTACACTGGATCACTGTCAATTAAATGAACGCGGGCACTAAACCTTTCATGGCTGGCGCGTGTTTGAATGCAGTCTCGTGTAAATGGGATAATGCTTAACTGCTCTTTCTTTTGTTCATTTTTCTTCACTGCAATTGGGTTCAAAATTAATTCCTGATTTGATCGTCAGAAAGAACTGCAGATGCTGGTAAAATCAAAGCTAGACCCAAAATGCTGGAGTAACTCAGCGGGTCAGGCAGCGACTCTGGAGAGAAGGAATGGGTGACTTTTCAGATTGAGACCTTCTGAAGAAGGTTCTCAACCCGAAACGTCACCCATTCCTTCTCTCCAGAGATGCTGCCTGACCCGCTGAGTTACTCCAGCATTTTGTGTCTACCTCCTGATTTGATAGCTCCACTTTATTGTGCTCCTTGAATCTGAAAGCCCAGCTGCTATTGCCGGAGTGACTCAGCGGGTCAGGCAGCATCCCCGGAGAACACGGATACGTGACGTTTCAGGTTCTGGTCTGAAGAACACATAATCCGTTTCAAAACACAAACTCCATCAGTCCGAAGAAGGGTCCTGACCCAAGACGTCACCTTTCCATGTTCTCCGGGGCTGTTTAGGAAGGAACTGATGATAGATACAAAAAGCTGGAGTAGCTCAGCAGAATAGGCAGCTTCTCTAGAGAGAAGAAATGGGTGACTTTTCAGACGAGACCCTTCTTCAGACTGATATGGGGCCAAAGGCTATGCACAGTTGATTGCAGCCCTTATGAGAATTTATTTTATTTTCAGTTTAAAAAAAAAGATACAGTGTGGAAATAGGTCCTTCAGCCTACCAAGTCCATGCTGACGAGCGATCACCCCTGCACTAGTTCTATCCTACACACTAGGGACAATTTACAGAAGCCCAATTAATCCACGTCTTTGGATCAGCTGGAGAAAACCCATGCGGTCACAGGGAGAACGTGCAAACTCCGCACAGACAGCAGCCATAGTCAGGATCAAACCCGGCTCTCTGGCGCTGTAAGGCAGCAACTCTACCGCTGCGTCCACTGCGCCTTATTCACTTGACTTATTCACGGGTTGTGGGCATTGCTGGCTAGGCCAGTATTTATGGAGCATCTCTAATTGCTCTTGAGAAGGCACTGGAGATCTGGCTTCTTAAATTGCTGCAGTCAATTTTTATTTCGGCAGTTCCAGAGCGCCAGAGCCATGGTCAGAATGAAGTGCAGCATGGAAACAGGCCCCTCAGCTCACCGAGTTTGCGCCAACATCCATTTACACTAATCCTACCCCTTCATCCTATTTTGTATTCTCCCTAACATTGTCATCAACTACCCCCGAGTTTCTACAACTCTCCTGCACATATAAATGTATGCAGGGACAATTTAGTTAAACCATCAACTGGCATAGGGACATAGGAGGAAATCGCAGGACCTAGAGGAAACCCACAAGGTCACGGTGTTTAAGAAAGAACTGCAGATGCTGGAAAAATCTAAGGTAGACAAAAATGCTGGAGAAACTCAGCGGGTGAGGCAGCATCTACGGAGCGAAGGAATAGGTGACGTTTTGGGTCGAGACCCTTCTTCAGACTGAAACATGCAAACTCCATACATGTAGAAACAAGCTGGTTTACCAAGAATAGATACAAGGTGCCAGAGTAACTCAGCGGGTCAGGCAGTATCTCTGGAGAATATGAATAGGCAATGTTTTGGGTTAGGACCCTTCTTCAAACTGATTGTAGTACGGGGGGGAGAAAGCTGGAAGAGGTGGTGGATTGAACCTAGGTCGCTGGTATTGTGAGGCAGTGGGTTGAGAGATACCTCCCAGGTTAGGACAGGGTTCTGCTGCTGAGGACTGGTTGCATTTTGAATAGTTTGCAAGTCCTAAATGCAGCCACGGTCAATGTATTTAAATAAAACTTAGGTCAACCAAGGGCAACATGTAGTTAAGGCAGGGCGTTTTTATAGAAACATATACAATTAAGGGATTGCACAGGATAGATACAGGAAAAATGTTCCCCATGTTGGGGGAGTCCAGAACCAGGGGTCACAGTTAAAGAATAAGGGGTTGGCCATTTAGGACTGAGATGAGGAAAAACCTTTTCACCGAGAGAGTTGTGAATCTGTGGAATTCTCAGCCACAGAAGGCAGTGGAGGCCAATTCACTGGATGTTTTTAAGAGAGTGTTAGATTTAGCTCTTAGGGCAAACGGAATCAAGGGATTTGGGGAGAAAGCAGGAACGGGGTACTGATTTTGGATGATCAGCCATGATCATATTGAATGGCGCTGGTGTCTCGAAGGGCCGAATGGCCTACTCCTGCCCCTATTTTTTATATTTCATGTTTAACTCATGTTGCTGCAAACTAACTTCCCTCATGGCAGAAGATTCCTGCAGCAGCCAGCATGTCCATCCCACCGGTCTCCCAATGCTCAGTCGTATGTACGAGCTGTACATAAGTCTGGTGTTCGTAACCGGGAGAGGACCTGTATTAGCCGCGCCACTTAAATGATAGGGAGATGCAATGTTTGAATCCACTGACGATGGAGCAACGGAAATTTTAAATCGCTGTGTGTTCGCTTTATTTAATCAGTGGGAGCTCGCCGGCGCTATCTGCCTTGTGTACGACATCACCAACGCCACATCCTTCAGCAGCTGCACAAAGTGGCTGGAAAGAGCCCAGGCTCAGGCTCCCAACGGCCAGTTGCCAGGTCAGTGGTCCTGTCACCCTGGGGACGTGCTTGCAGATTGCCGCTGCCTCGGCAAGGCCACCAGCCTGATCAAGGACACGTCGCACCCCGGCCACTCCCTCTTCCCCCATCGGGCAAAAGGTGTAGATGTGTGAGAATGCACACCTCCGGATTCAGGGACAGTTTCTTCCCAGCTGTTATCAGGCATCTATCGACCATTGGATTAGTATGGGTGTCAGAGGTAATGGGGAGAAGGCAGGAGAATGGGGTTAGGAGGGAGAGATAGATCAGCCATGATTGAATGGTGGAGTAGACTTGATGGGCCGAATGGCCTAATTCTACTCCTATCACTTATGATCTTAAGAAAAAAACTAGAGAGCAATCCTGGGCTACTATCTATTTCATTGGAGACCCACGGACTATCTTTACTGGACTTTATGTTACACTAAACGTTATTCCCTTTATCCTGTATCTGTACACCGTGGACAGCTCGATTGTAATCATGTATTATCTTCCCGCTGACTGGTTAGCACCCAACAAAAGCCTTTCACTGTGCCTCAATACACATGACAATAAGCTAAACCAAATGACTAAATGAATGTAGGAAACGGTGCATGATCAACGGGAAGAGTTCAACTGTAAACCTGGTATCTCGGTGAGATTGTTTTTTATTGGTTTGCAGGAGTTCTTGTTGGCAACAAAATGGATCTAGCAAGCAGGCGCATTGTGGAGTACAAACAGGCACAGGACTGGGCAGTCAGCCAGGGCATGGAATACTTTGAAACCTCAGCTGTAAGTACAGGGAATCATACCGCCCCTCTAACTAGAGAGCAGTCCTGAGCTTTGATCTACCTCATTGAAAACCCTGGGGCTATCTTTAATCAGACTTTACTGGAATTTTATTTTCCCAACCAGTCTGGTTAACTGGAATAAACATTATTCCCTTTATCATGTATCAGTACACTGTGGATGGATCGATTGTATTTAATTATGTATAAACTTTCCGCTGACTGATTAGCATGCAACAAAAAGCTTTTCACCAAAGATCTTATAGCGCAGCAAGATAGACCACTCCTGCTAAATGCAATGGGCTAACGTGTAGTACGCAACGGAGCGGAACGTGGGCCTTTTTTTCATCCATTTCAGTAACCCGACCCGACTTTGGTTATCTCTCTCGCAGTGTAATCAACGTTGCGGGGGAACAGTTTGTGTTAATAAATTATAATTCTGAAAATGAGGAGAAGATTTTTACCAAAGAACTTTTATTTTTACGAGGATGTTTCCGTAACCAGCTTCCGTCTCCGCACTAGTATCTTTGCTCCACTATTCGATCTTTGGTGCGGAGACGGAAGCCGGTTACGGAAATGGGGCCTAAAATTACCCATGAATCTGCCCATGACCGTACTACGTCTTTTTCGTCGAGTGGACTATCTTGCTTGCTATAGGATCTTTGCTTTTCACTGTACCTCGGTACATGTGATAATAAGCTAAACTAAACTAAACATATTACAGCAGGATCTTGATCAGCTAGACAAGTGAGCAGAGGAATGGTTAATGGAGTTTAATGCAGATAAATGCAAGGTGTTGCATTTTGGAAAGTCAAACCAGGACAGCACCGTCACAGTGAATGGCAGTGTTGGGGAGTGTTGCACAGCAGAGGAGATACATCGCGGAAACAGGCCCTTCGGCCGACCGGGTCCGCCCACCCTAACCCTAACCCTAACCCTGGTGGGCGCGGACCCGGTCGGCCGAAGGGCCTGTTTCCGCGATGTATCTCTATAACTAAAAAAAACAACTGAAAGAATGTTGTTGAGGCCGTATTTGGAGTGTTCAGTTTTGGTCACCTTGCTATAGGAAGGATGTTGTTAAGCTGGAAAGAGTGCAGAGGAGATTTGTGAGGATGTTGCCAGGACTCGAAGACCTGAGGTATAAGGGAGAGGTTGAACTGGCTAGGACTTTATTCCTTGGAGCACAGGAGGCTGAGGTGTGATCCTGTAGAGGTGTATAAAATGAGGGGAATAAATAGGGTGAATGCACAAAGTCTTATACCCAGAGTGGGGGGAGTGACAAGAACCAGATGACAAAGGTTTATGGTGAGAGGGGAAAGATTTAATAGGAACCTGAGGGACAACTTTTTCACACAGGGGCTGGTAGGTATATGGAACGAGCTGCTAGAGGAGGTCGTTGAGGCAGATACTATAACAACATTCACAATAGACAATAGGTGCAGGAGTAGGCCGTATGGCCCTTCAAGCCAGCACCGCCATTCAATGTGATCATGGCTGATCATCCACAATCAGTACCCATTCCTGCCTTCTCCCCATATCCCCTGACTCCGCTATCTTGACCTCTATCTAGCTCTTTCTTGAAAGTTTCCAGAGAACCAGCCTCCACCGCCCTCTGAGGCAGAGAATTCCACAGACTCACAACTCTCTGTGTGAAAAAAACGAAGATCTCGGAGAAAACCCACGCAGATCACGGGGAGAACGTACAAACTCCGTACAGACAGCACCCGTAGTGGGGATCGAACCCAGGTCTCCAGCGCTGCATTCGCTGTAAGGCAGCAACTCTGCCGCTGCGCCACTGTGACCACCCTAAACCATCTTGTACACTAACGTAACATCCCAACTTCTATACTCAAACTACATTGGGGCAGATATACGGAAAGGAAAGGTTTATTTTTTTTCACTTTAGTCTTTATTGCTTTTATGCATACACAAATAAAACACAAATATAACAACGAAACATACAACAATGCAGTGAAACGTACAACAGTGCAGCGGGGGGTTCAGTTTACAATTAATGATGCCGTATACAGAACTATTTTCTTATTAAAACATTTTCCAATAACTTACATTATTGTCAATACAATTATACAGTGTTGATGTCTTTATTTCTATACCTAATCCATTTTTCCCATTTTCTGTTAAACTCGTCTTCTTTCACTCTTAGAGAATATGTCATTTTCTCCATGACAAATATTTCCTGTACTATGTCTAACCATTGTCTAAGTCTGGGTGTGTCCGCTGGAAAGGAAAGGTTTAGAGGGAGATGGAGTAAGTGCAGGAAAATTTGGTGAAAGAGGTGGAGGTTAAAATGTGTAATTATGTTGAACCCAGAAAGTGAAGCTGCAATTTACGGAGGTGAGCAGGCGAGTGACAGCAAGCACCCCAAAGGTGGCTGCAGAGATTAGCTGGGAGTGATGCGCGCTGCATGGACCCCAGAGCCGGGGTTGGTTGTGCAAGTGATTGGGCTTCTCCTGCATTCTCGAACATCTTTCGCTCTCTGTTTTTTTCCAGAAAGAGATGGAGAATTGCGACAGTCCGTTCCTGAGCCTGGCCAAAGCATTTCACCGTATGTATGAGGAGAAGCTGGAACACATCCAGTGCGTTGTGTGAGACCATCCCCTTGCGGACGTTTGACCGTCACTTCCTCTTCCTGCCCTGTGGAGTGACTACATTGTACTCAGACGCCTCTTCAAGAACTCGCTCTATCTGGCGTACCAGATCCACCAGAGCCTAGAGCAGCAAACCCTCGTTGTAACAGACCCCTTTATAACGGATGTGTTTGAGAAGGAACTGCAGATACTGGAAAATCGAAGGTAGACAAAAGTGCTGGAGATACTCAGCGGCTGCCGCAGCATCTATGGAGCGAAGGAAATAGGCAACGTTTCGGGCCGAAACCCTTCTTCAGACCATCTATGGAGCGAAGGAAATAGGCAACGTTTCGGCCCGAAACGTTGCCTATTTCCTTCGCTCCATAGATGCTGCTGCACCCGCTGAGTTTCTCCAGCACTTTTGTCTACCTTTATAACAGATGTTGGATATATAGGACAGACATGCTGATGCCAAACCCAGTATTAACCATCATCTGCAGTTCTTTATTTCAACTACATACAATGACAAGTTTGAAGAAGGGTCTCGACCCAAAACGTCACCCATTTCTTCTATCCAGAGGTGCTGCCAGTCCCGCTGAGTTACTTCAGATTTTTGTGTCTATCTTTTGTTTTAACCAACATCTGCAGTTCCTTCCTACACATGATAATTCCTTACTCATTTATAACAGTCAATCAGCAATAACATACTCCTTCCCCCCCCCCTCCTAGGGTCTGTTATAACGGTGGCTTACTGTACTCTGCTTTGACCCTCGCTCACTTTCAATTTCATTGCATTGCACCCTCGTATCAATGTTAACTCCTCTGTATTTACCTTTCCCTTTCCACTCATATCTCTCTCTCTCTCTCTCTCTCTCTCTCTCTCTCTCTCTCTCTCTCGCAAATACCTGCACGCAATAAGTCAACCAGGGGATGTCTAAAAGTGCCACTGTGGCAGGACTAGTTGCAAGCTCCTGTGTTAAAAGCGTCAGGGAGAGGCCACTGAAAACTGCTTCAGTTCAAACGGTGAAGGGGAGATTGGGAATTTCTGTAACGCAGTTCGATTTAAGCGCCCATTTGTTCTCCCTGCATTCCACGGCTAATGCAGACAGTCTGGTTAGCATTAGGCAGTGAAGTCTGTTTTCCATTACTTTGAAGTTTGAGTGGAAGTATTTTATTATGTAAACCCATGTTACTGGTTTAAACCCCGTGGTCCAGGTTTGTGGAGAAATGTTACTTTAGCAAGGCATTTTATTAAAAGAATATATTGGCATTGTAACATTTAACTGGCTGCGGTTCCTTTTACTTTAGTCTTGAAACTATTTCCTCTTTGGGACAAGAGAGAGCTTGCATTTAATCAGCACCTTTTCCGATCTGAGGACATCCTGATCTGCAGCCTGTGAAGGCTACACATTTGCCTCCACAATTCTCCACATTTGCAGCCTGTTTAGTGTAAGTTTGTGGGATATATCTCGATCAGGACCTAGGGGAAAATTTATCAGCCTTTCTTCAGAACAACGTTATAGAGTCATATAGTGATACAGTGTGGAAACAGGCCCTTTGTCCCAACTTTCCCACACTGGCCAACATGTCCCAGCTACACTAGTCCCAGCTACCCGCATTTGGTGCAAAACCCTCCAAACCTGTCCTATCCATGTACCCGTCTACTGTTTCTTAAACGTTGGGATAGTCCCTGCCTCAACTACCTCTGGCAGCTCGTTCCATACACCCACCACCTTTTGTGTGAAAAAGTTACCCTTCAGATTCCTATTCAATTTTTTCCCCTTCACCTTAAACCTACATCCTCCGGTCCTAGATTCACCTACTCTGAGCAAGAGACTCTGTGTATCTGTGGAATTCATTGTTGTGGAATGTTTTACTACAGCAGTATTTTGTTACCATATTTTTCATATTCTCAGGTCTCGAACATAAGATATGAAAGATATTAACCCTGTTTCTCTTTCCACCGATGCAGCCTGATCTGCTGGGTGTTTCCAGCAGTTTTTCTTTTTATTTCTTATTTCCTTACAACATAAAAGTTGGCCTCAGGGTCCATTAAATCTATGCTCAAGTCTGTGATTCCTTCGGGTGTCCAGAGATTGGACCGGGAATGTTGGACCTGGAATATTCTGCTCCTGGGAGAGCCTAGGGCCAGAGGGCATAGTGTCAGAATATAAGGACGTACCTTATGGAATGGAGATAAGGAGGGATTTCTTTAGCCAGAGGGTGGTACGTGTGGAATTCATTGCCACTGATGGCTGTGGAGGCCGTCATTGGGTATTTTTAAAGCAAACATTGATAGGTTCTTGATTAGTAAGGGCATCAATGGTTCCAGAGCGAAGGCAGGAGAAGGGTTTTCTCTGAGTGTTCTGGTTTCCCCCCACAGGTTTGTAGGTTAATTGGCTTCGGTAAAATTGTAAATTGTCCCTAGTGTGTAGGATCGTGTTAGTGTATCGCTGGTTGGCGCAGACTCAATGGGCCGAAGGGCTAGTTTCTGAGCTGTATCTCTAAACGCTAAAGTCAGTCACATATATCTTTACTTCTTCATTCCCCGTCCCCATCTGACCTTTTTGTCCTCGTCTGCCAATGTTGCTCTAATGATACCCAACGTAAGCTCAGGGAACAGCACCTCATCTCCCAAGTAGGCACATTACAGCCCTCTGTACCTCTCGTAACATCTTCGGATAAACCCCACTTATTCCACAGATGTGGCAGTGACTTTGATTCAGTTTGTTACGTTTTATATCATTTTATTCAATCTGCCGGGTTTTCAACTATTGGTTACCTTGATAATAAAAAGACAAAGTGCTGGAGTAACTCTGCAGGTCAGGCAGCATATCTGGAGGACACGGATAGGTGACGTTTTGGGTCGGGACCGTTTTGGGTCTAAACCGAGCTAAAAGACATGGGGGATATCTGATCTTTAAAACAATTATTTGTCGGAAACGTTCACTTTTGGGAGAATCTAAATTAGTAGAATTGGTTTATTATTCAAGATTGAAGATTCAAGAGAGTTTATTGTCATGTGTCCCAGATAGGACAATGACATTCTTGCTTTGCTTCAGCACAACAGAACATAGTAGGCATGAATACAGAACAGATCAATGTGTCCATATACCATTATATAAATATATACACACACATGAATAAATAAACAGATAATGGTCTATTAATGTTCAGAGTTTTGTTTAAGTTGAGTTCAATAGCCTGATGGCTGTGGGGAAGGGGCTATTTCTGAACCTGGACGTTGCTGTCTTCAGGCTCCTGTAACTTCTACCTGAAGGTAGCGGGGAGATGAGTGTGTGGCCAGGATGGTGTGGGTCCTTGATGATGCTGCCAACCTTTTTGGCATGTGTACTGGGATACAGTGAAAAACGTTGTTTTGTGTACTATCCGGGCAAATCATTCCACCTCACAAGTACAACAGCGAGTGCTAAAAGAGAGGAAATGGGGTGCAGAATATCGTCATAAGGTCATGTGATAGGAGTAGAATTAAGCCATTCGGCCCATCGTCTACTCCGCCATTCAATCATGGCTGATCAATCTCTCCCTCCTAACCCCATTCTCCTGCCTTCTCCCCATAACCTCTGACACCTGTACTAATCAAGTGTTACAACTACAGAGAAAGTGATTATTAAGGTAGATTATTACTAAATAAATACCATTAATAAAGTCTGTAGACTTTAGTGATATATAGTGTGGGAACAGGCCCTGTTACCTCCAGACTCATGATTCCAACACACTCCAGCCAACGTCCCATGATTAAACATCTGACCTAAGTCACAACGAGCTTAGACTTTACACTTTACTTCAGAGATACAGCACAGAAGCAGGTCCATTGGCTCACCGAGTACACACTGACCAAAGATCACCCTGTACACTAGCACTATCCTGCACACTAGGGACAATTTACAGAAGCCTGTTTACCTACAAACTGTACGTTGTTGGAGTGTGGGATTTAACCGGAGTACCCAGAGAAAACCCACGTGGTCACAGGGTGAAAGTACAAACTCCGTACAGACAGCACCCGTGGTCAGGATCAGCGGTCTTGCCTCATTTCAGGGGTGCTAGGCAAAGCATGAACACCCATTCTAATTGTGAGCAATAAATGACTGCCAGAGAAACTCAACAGGTCAGGCAGCATCTGTGGAAGGGTGGTGCAGTGGTAGAGTTGCAATCTTGCGTCTCCTATCTAATTGTGAATTGCTTTTAAACGTGGAGACTTTAGATGGCAGCAAAGAGTGGCTTTAAATTGTGGGTGACCACAAGGGCAATGTTTCAATCAGCGCACACGCACACACATGAGCTGTGAAAATGAAAACAGGCTTTAAAATGATTCTTTGCAGACAGCAGGAATATATTTGGCATGTTTGAACATGATTTAATTTCCCTTTATTTGAAATGCTTCAGCTAATCCATGAGACATTCACAGGGTGAGTACAGCACTGGTTGGAAATATAAGTCTTGCTACCCTTTCTCATTAAAACAATCGCACATCAGATACATCACAGGTAAGATACAGAGTAAAATCCCCTCGCTATGTCATCCCATCAAACACTTCCAGGTCAGTTACAGCATAGGCTAGTTAAAGGAAAACTCCCACTAGATTGTCGCATCTAAATGGCAGCGCAGCGGTAGAGTTGCTGCCTTACCAAAGATCATAGCTCTGCTCTGTGATCTTTGGGGTTTCTCCAGGTGGTCTGGTTTCCTCCCACACTCCAAAGACGTACAGATTTGTAGGTTAATTGGACTTTGGTAAAATTGTAAGATTGTCCCTAGCCTAGTGTGCAGGATAGTCTTAGTGTACGGGGATCGATGGTCGGTGCCGACTCGGTGGACCAAAGGGTTGTTGAGCTGTATCTCTAAAGTCTAGATTCATAGAAACATAGAAAAAAGGTCCAGGAGGAGGCCATTCGGCCCTTCAAACCAGCACCGCCATTCATTGTGATCATGGCTGATCGTCCCCAATCAATAACCCGTGCCTGCCTTCTCCTTTGCTTCCTTCCTGCGATCCTCACACTGATATGCACAGCCTTTTACCCTGTTGGGGAATGGAGAACCAGAGGAGAGAGGTTTGAGGTGAGAGAGGAAAGATTTAATAGGAACAGCTTTTTCACTCAGTGGGTGTTGGGTGTATGGAACAAGCTGTCAGAAGAGGTAGTTGAGGCAGGGACTATAACAACATTTCAAAGACATTTGAACAGGTACACAGATAGGAAAGGTTTTGAGGGATATGACAATAGACAATAGGCGCAGGAGTAGGCCATTCGGCCCTTCGAGCCAGCACCGCCATTCAATGTGATCATGGCTGATCATCCCCAATCAGTACCCCGTTCCTGCCTTCTCCCCATATCCCCTGACACCACTGTCTTTAAGAGCCCTATCTAGCTCTCTCTTGAATGTATCCAGAGAACCGGCCTCCACCGCCCTCTGAGGCAGAGAATTCCACACTCACAACTCTCTGTGAGAAAAAGAGTTTCCTTGGCTCCGTTCTAAATGGTTTACTCCTTATTCTTAAACTGTGGCCCCTGGTTCTGGACTCCCCCAACATCGGAAACATGTTTCCTGCCGCTAACGTGTCCAAACCCTTAACAATCTTATATGGACCTTACGTGGGCAGGTGGGACTGACATAGATGAGGCATCTTACTTAGCATGGGCGAGTTGGGCCGAAGGGCCTGTTTCCATGCTTTTTTTTAAACTCTATGATATAACAGGAACACACTTCTACAGTTTAACACCAATCCACTTATTAAGTGGAGCCTGATCTAGACTGATATTTTACTTGCCATTTTTTTGATGTGCCCATGGGACTGGCAGATTAATTGCATGCAGTGTTATTTGCATTGCATTACACCAAGATTTCAGAGTCTCTTGCCTCCCCTCTGCCGACACGAAGACAGAAAGGGGAAATAGAGAGGGCAGGACTGCTCTGCAGTGCATGTGGACAGAGCTTGGTTTCATTTCCACAATGACTCAGTCAGCCTGGAAGGGCAATGGGACAATTGATAGACATTTGGCACAAATACTTCAATCAGAGCCATGCTTTTCTCTGAGCTCCAAATTCACCTTGGCTTCACCCACTGTGTCCCGGTTTCTCACAAGATTATATTGTAACCAGAGTTATTTTTACAAGCAGCCCTACTATCTGTGAGGCGCCTGTGTACTGACCCACTGATGTGCAGCACTGTGTAGCTGCAATGATACTTCTCTCAGTACTTCTTGGCCAGCCCCCCAGCATTTATCCGTCATTTCTTAAAACATAGCTAGAGCACTGTAGCCTATTGTCAGCCTCACTGTTGGGAAACATGGTGCGAACTGGAGTTGCAACACTGCGCAACAAGATGCAGCAGTAGGCCACTCAGCCCTTTGAGCCATTCAATATGATCATGGCTGATTGGAGAGATCTTTCAAAGATCCAGCACACGGGTGACATCCCGAATGGCCTTTGTCTTGTTATTGAACATAGCATGGAATTTGAAACGTGTGTATGATTGAAGATCCACATACGTTTCTGAGAGATGCAGTTCCTTCAGATTCTGGACATGTATACACACATATACGCCGTTTTGAAAAATAATTCGAGGCAGGTCTCGGGACCGAGCTGGTGAGTATGTGGATTTGTTCATGGCAAATCAGCTGATAAGGGGGGCTGAGTTTACTGTAGCTAATCCCACCTTTAGACTTTAGCGACACAGCACGGAAACAGGCCCTTCGGCCCACCGGGTCCGTGCTGACCAGCAAACACTAGCGTTATCCTACGCACTAGGGACGATTTACAATTCACGGAAGCCAATTACCCTACGAACCTGCACGTCTTTGGAGGGTGGGAGGAAACCGGAGCACCCGGAGAGAACGTACAAACTCCACACAGACAACACCCGTCGCCAGAATCACACCCGGGTCTCTGGCACTGTAAAACCCCTGTCCCACGGTACGAGTTCATTCCAAGAGCTCTCCCGAGTTTGCCCTGATTCGAACTCGGAGATTTACGGTAATGGCCACTCGTCGGTACTCGGGACTCTCGTGGACATTTTTCAACATGTTGAAAAATCTTCACGAGTCTTGCCGTGCTTACCTGCCGTTAGCGAGTCTTCCCGGGTACCTGCCGTTAGCGTTACAAGCCGGTAAGAGACATCCCAGAGCTCCGACGTACCCGCTACGTTCATTCTCCGTGCTTATCACGAGTTTGATTTTTTTTAAACTCGGGAGAGCTCTTGGAATGAACTCGCACCGTGGGACAGGGCTTTAAGACAGCAACTCTACTGCTGCGCCACCATGCTGCCATGTCCTTGCTCTCAAACTGTATCTGAAGAAGGGTTTTGACCCGAAACGTTGCCTATTTCCTTCGCTCCATAGATGCTGCCTCACCCGCTGAGTTTCTCCAGCATTTTTGTCTATCCCTGAAAACTATGGCTCATTGAGTGCTTATTCAGTACTCAAATCTGATGAGTGTTTCTGCCTTCCAACACACCATCAACATAGAACAGTACAGCACAGAAACAGGCCCTTTGGCCCACAATGTCTGTGCCGCACATATGATCACAAGTTAAACTGACCTCCTCCGCCTGCACGTGATCCATATCCCTGCACTCCCTGCCTATCAGTGTGCCTATCTGAAAACCTCTTACACACCACCACCACCACCCCTGGCAGCATGTTCCAGGCACCCATTCATCTGAAGAAGGGTTTCGGCCCAAAACGTTGCCTATTTCCTTCGCTCCATAGATGCTGCTGCACCCGCTGAGTTTCTCCAGCACTTTTGTCTACCTTCGATTTTCCAGCATCTGCAGTTCCTTCTTAAACCCATTCATTACTCCACGTAAAACACTTGCCCCACACATCTCCTTTAAACTTATCCTCTCAGAACCCAAAAGCAATACCTTCTGGCCATTGGCATTTCCACACTGGGATAAATGTTCTGACTGTCCACCGTGTCTATGCCTCATAATTTTATATACTTCTACCAGCTTTCCTATCAACCCCTGATGCTCCAGAGTAAACAATCCAAGTTTGTCCCATCTCTCATAACTAATGCTCTCTAATTCAATCAATCAATGAATAAGTTTAATGGCCAAGTATTCACATACAAGGAATTTGCCTTGGTGCTCCACCCGCACGTGACAACATGACAAATAGGAATGGCACGTAAAATATTAAACATTAATAATAAAACAGTATCGATTAAACATGTGAATTATCAGTGAATTCCATACTCCCACTGTCATTAACGCGAAGATGATTGTACAAAATGAAGTTGGGCCCATATTTATCCCTCAATCAACATCATTAACAAAACAGAATTTCTGTTCTCATATGATCTTTGGAGCTGCCTCTGTGCAAATCAACTGCTGCAAGAAAATAGCAGAGAGTTGTGGACGCAACCCAGACCATCGCGCAAACCGACCTCCCTTCCATCGCCTCCATCTACACCTCATGCTGCCTCGGCAAGGCCAACAGCACAATCAAGGACCAGTCTCACCTCGGCCACTCCCTCTTCTCCCCTCTCCCATCAGGCAAGAGGCACAGAAGTGAGAAAACGCACACCTCCAAATTCAGGGACAGTTTCTTCCCAGCTGTTATCAGGCAACTGAACCATCCTATTACCAGCTAGCGAGCGGTCCTGACCGACCACCAACCTCATTGTAGACCCTCGGACTTTAATTCGGGCTTAACTGGAATTTATCTTGCACTAAACGTTATTCCCTGTATCTGTACACTGTGGATGGCTTGATTGTAATCATGTGTAGTCTTTCCGCTGACTGGATAGCACGCAACAAAAAACGCTTTTCACTGTTAACGTAACAATAATCTCAAGTAAACCTGTGGCCACTAATTTGATAGAGAGCATGGTAGCTGCCCCAGTGTCCTTGAGGATTATCAAGACTATTTACACATGGCCTGGGATGGTGTCCTTATAAGAAATTGCTCTGTCCAAATTGGCACCATATTTTCTACACGACAATGTCGACAAAGTGTCAAACAGTAGTCTACATCTTTCTGAAGCAAATCCCGAAACGTCACCTGTTCCTTTCCTCCAGGGATGCAACATACTGACCCACTGAGATACTCCAGCTTTTTGTGTCTACTCTTTCTGAAGGGATATATTCAAATGCACATTCTTACTGTTTAGTGTATATTGGTTTAGCTTAGAGATACAGTTTGGTTGATTATAGGGGAGGCGCAGTGGCACAGTGGTAGAGTTGCTGCCTTACAGCGCCAGAGACCTGTCCCCACGTACCTCGGTGTGAAGCTCGACAGAACGTCGTCATTCAAACAACACCTGGAAGGTGCCAAGGCAAAGACAAGCGCCCGTGCCGCACTGATTCTCCGCCTAGCTGGCACCACATGGGGGGCCACGACGGAGACACTGCGCATGTCCACAGTGGCCCTCGGGTGTTCTCAGCCGCCGAGTACTGCGCCCCGGTCTGGTGCCGTAGCCCTCACGCCAAGAAGCTGGATGCTGCCCTCAACAGCACCCTGCGGACTGTCTCCGGATGCCTACGAGCCACCCCAGTAAACCAACTGCCCGTCCTCGCTGGCATCGTCCCAGCCAACATCAGACGAGAAGCAGCCACGCTGGCCCTCTCTCGAAAGGCACAGACCAGTGAATCCCACCTCCTCCATCAGATCGTCACAGAGACACCACGACGAGTGCACCTCAAGTCACATAGATACATAGATACATAGAAAATAGGTGCAGGAGTAGGCCATTCGGCCCTTCGAGCCTGCACCGCCATTCAATATGATCATGGCTGATCATCCAACTCAGTATCCCGTACCTGCCTTCTCTCCATACCCCCTGATCCCCTTAGCCACAAGGGCCACATCTAACTCCCTCTTAAATATAGCCAATGAACTGGCCTCAACTACCCTCTGTGGCAGAGAGTTCCAGAGATTCACCACTCTCTGTGTGAAAACGTTTTTCCTCATCTCGGTCTTAAAGGATTTCCCCCTTATCCTTAAGCTGTGACCCCTTGTCCTGGACTTCCCCAACATCGGGAACAATCTTCCTGCATCTAGCCTGTCCAACCCCATAAGAATTTTGTACGTTTCCATAAGATCCCCTCTCAATCTCCTAAATTCTAGCGAGTATAAGCCAAGTCTATCCAGTCTTTCTTCATATGAAAGTCCTGACATCCCAGGAATCAGTCTGGTGAACCTTCTCTGCACTCCCTCTATGGCTATAATGTCCTTCCTCAGATTTGGAGACCAAAACTGTACGCAATACTCCAGGTGTGGTCTCACCAAGACCCTGTACAACTGCAGTAGAACCTCCCTGCTCCTATACTCAAATCCTTTTGCTATGAAAGCTAACATACCATTCGCTTTCTTCACTGCCTGCTGCACCTGCATGCCTACTTTCAATGACTGGTGTACCATGACACCCAGGTCTCGCTGCATCCCTTTGCCACGCAAGCCCAAGAGCTGCTCTGCACAACACCGGCTGACGCTTCTAAGGCCACCTGGGTCAAGACGAGATGGAGAGACCAGTGGAAGTCAGCGGAACCATATAAGCTACACCATTACATCGATGACCCCATGGACGTCCCTGGCCAGGACCTGCCCCGAAAGGAGTGGACAACCCTGAACCGCTTGAGGACAGGCATCGGACGCTATGGAGTAGCGATGAAGAGGTGGGGCCTCGTGGACAGCGCCTGCTGCGAGTGTGGGGACCCAACACACAGACAGTGGAGCACATAGTCACCAGTTGCCCCAAACACCTTTCTCTCTATTTTTCTTTTTCTATCTATATAAAAAAAAACCACTAGAAGCAGAATTAACTGACAATTGACAAATTTAATAATGTATGAGTGATTGATGTATATGAAAAGTTTTTTCTTCTATTATTATATGTTACTCTACATTATAATATGTTTGCTTCTAATAAAAATTTATATCACAAACACCGGCCACCGAATGGTGAACGAGGTGTGATTGACGTGGACGATGACACGTTGGCCTGGCTTGCCTCAACGGAGCTGCAGGTCTAAACGACACACGACAGAAGCAGAAGAAGACCTGTCTGTACAGAGTTCGTACCTTCTCCCTGTGACCACCCGTTTTCTTTTCTGGGTGCTCCGGTTTCTTCCCACACTCCAAAGGAATACACATTTGTAGGTTAATTGGCTACTTTAAAGTGTAAATTATCCCTGTAAATTGTAGGGTTATGCTTGTATATGGGTTGATCACTGATCATTGTGGACTCGGTGAGCCAAAGGGCCTGTTTCCACGCTGTATCTCTAAAGCCCAAAGTCTAAAACTCGCCCCACCAAGTCCGTGCTGACCAGCGATCGCCTGTACACTGGCACTATTCTACACACATTTTATACTTTACAGACGCCAATTAGCCTACAAAACTGCACGTTTTGGAGTGTGGGAGGAAACCAGAGCACCCGGAGGAAACCTATGTGGTCACAGGGGGATCGTGCAAACTCCGTACAGACAGCACCCGTAGTCAGGATCGAAAGGGCTACCGCTGCGCCACCCTGTCTTGGTGTTCCTCCTAATGTGTACACATGGCATCCTCTGTGTGTTACGCACGGACCCCGGCTCCATTTGTTTTGCTGCCTTGCCCTTGCCCTGCGCTTTGCCCAAACCAACCTTGCCAGACACAAAATGCTGGCGTAACTCAGCGGGACAGGCAGCATCTCCGGAGAGAAGGAATGGGTGACTCCGGCATTTTGTGTCCACCTTCGATTTGAACCAGCATCTGCAGTTCTTTCCCACACATGATTTTGCCAGGCTCTGACCTCCAGGCCTGGGCCCACTGTGCCCTCCTCCCAGCCGCAGCCTTGCCCTAGCACCTGGCCTTGCAATCTCTGCCAGGGCTGAGACCTAGCCCCGAGCTCCAGCCCTGTTGTTCATTAGTCCCCATATTGCCTTCACATCACGAAAGAACAGAGGACAGCGATGCTTCCAAAGCTTCGTTACCATGGAAACAGCCATTATTGGTGTTAGTCCTCAGATATATAACTAGTTCAGTAATGTTTCCCTCGTGGAGCCACAGCAGAGACATAAAACCTGCATTTTGTGCGCAAGTCTTAAGAATGACCCCATAACCCTCTGAGTTAATGTCTCAGCTCAAAGACCCCTCGTTTATCGAAAGATCTTCGGCCTGAAATGTTAACTCTGTTTCTCTACCCACAGGTCTGGCCTGATCTGCTGAGTATTTTTTAATATTTACTATTTTATTTTAGATATCCAGCATCAGTAGTCCTTTAAAAAAAAATGATTCCACAATCTTCTGACTGTAAACCATTGTAAACTCACAATAGGCAGGTTCCAGCTAATAGCCAGTTGGCAATAGGATTGCAGGGTGATGCGGCTCAGAAGGCCATTCAGCCCATCATGCCTCTACTGGCCCCTTTGAAAGACTTGTCGTACTCCCCTGCCTTTGGGGCGGCACGGTGGTGCAGCGGTAGAGTTGCTGCCTCACAGCCCCTGAGATCCGGGTTCGATCACGACGACAGGGCGCTGTCTGAAGGGAGTTCGCACGTTCACCCTGTGGCCGCGTGGGTTTTCTCTGGGTGCGCCGGTTTCCTCCCACACTCCAAAGGCGTGCGGGTTTGTAGGATAATTAACTTTGGTAAGAATTGTCCCTAGTGTGGGATAGCGCTAGTGTACGGTGATCTCTGGTCAGTGGGCCAGCAGACTGTTTCGGACTGTTTCAGCATTGTATCTCTAAAGTCTAAAGTCCTACTGTTGTACAGTGACCTTGTGAATAGTATCCTTCCTGTGGGCGGCGCAGCGGTAGAGTTGCAGCCTTGCAGTGCCAGAGACCCTTGCAGTGACCTCAGCTGCTGTCTATGCGGAGTTTGTACTTACTCCCTGCGACAGCGTGGGTTTCCTCCAGATGCTCTGGTTTCCTTCTATGTACCAAGGATATGAGGGGACTGTGGATTAATATCCCCTCTTTAAATTGCCCCGAGTGTGTAAGATGTGGATGCGAAAGTGGGATAACATAGAACTAGTGTCAACAGGCAATCGTGGCATGGACTTGTCGGGCTGAAGGGCCTGTTTCCATGCTGCACCTTTCAATCAATTCAATCAATCGATCGTACGTATCCCAGTCTGAGGACCACGCTGAAGCAGTGGGGATCCGGCTTCTACCTATATTGTAAGCCTTTAGGCTTTAGAGATACATCACGGAAACAGGCCCTTCGGCCCACCGAGTCCATGCTAACTGGCGATCACCCTGTAAAATAACACTATAAATACACACTAGGGACAATTTAACAACTTACCAAAACCAATTAACCTACAAACTTGCACGTCTTTGGAGTGTGGGGGGAAACCAGAGCACCCGGAGACTTTAGTTTACTTTAAGGATACAGCACGGAAACAGGCCGTGCCGGGTCCGCGCCGACCAGCGATTATAGAATCGCTGGTCGGCGCTTATAGAATCTGTACTCACCTTTAACATCACATCCTGGTTCACCCTCACCTCTGTCAAAGACAAATCAAAGCTTTCCCGGATCATCAATCAAGCAAGCAAAATAACTGGCAAAACCCAAAATCAATTATCAGTACTTCACACCCAGGCAGTTAAAAGGAAAGCCAACCTCATTACACAGGATCCCACCCACCCCCTCCCTGCACAAGTCCTTCCAACTTCTGCCATCAGGCCGCCGATATAAAGTCCCCCTATCTAAGAAAAACATCCACAAAAACTCATTCATACCCATTGCCATAAACAGCTTCAATAAAAAATGAACAATGGACAAATTAACCCTGACGCACTGTCACTTTACACGTAGCCACAACTTTCATCTTGTCCATTCTTACAGTTTTTAATCTTTATACTTGCTTTTAAGATCTTTACACACGGTGTGTGCTCGCAGAAATCTGTGTTGTATGACTGCTTATCAGTACATTGTCCTGTTTGTATGTTGAGCCACGCCAAAGAAGATTTTCTGTTACGACAGACAATAAAGTTTTCTGAATCTGAATCTGAATCTGAATTAGCCGCGCAATAGCCCTATCCTACACACGAGGGACAATTTACAGAAGCCAATTAACCCACAAACCTGCATGCCATGGAGATGTGGGAGGAAACCAGAGCACCTGGAGAAAACCCACGTGGGTCACAGGGAGATCGTACAGACTCCGTACAGACAGCACCTGTAGTCGGGATCGAACCCGGGTCTCAGGCGCTGTGAGGCAGCAACTCTACCGCTGCGCCACCGTGCCGCCCTAACCGACCTGTAGCCACTCGCTTTGGGCTCTGTTGCCACATCGCTGGCAAATACCACTGCCTAATGAGAGATGGCTTCTCCCTCCTGTTCTTACCAAGAGGATGGAGCTGCCTTGGTTCCCGATTATTACCAGACATTTTGTACGTGGCACAATTTGACCCAGGCTTCACACGGCGATGAATGCATCCAACTGTTATCAAAGTCAGTTGTTGGTGTGAGCTTCCTGTGCGAAAATTGGCTGCCACATTTCCCGCAGCATAACATCGGTTACACTTCAGGAAATTCTTGGCCGGCTGTGATCTGACTTGGCAGCGGTGGAGGTGCGGGGCGTATGAAAGACTTACTGTGAAGACATCACTTCCAGTCTCATTCCACACGGCTGAATATTAACTGCCCTCTTTCCACAGATGAGATCTGAGTTCTGTGTTGTGGATGAAGCCCGGACTATAAACCAAGCTACCTTCCACAAACTCCATCTCCACCTCACTCTGCCTCGGCAAGGCCAGCAGCATCATCAATGCCCCAGTCTCACCCCCGGTCACTCCCTCTTCTCCCCTCTCCCATCAGGCAAGAGGTACAGGAGTGTGAAAACGCACACCTCCAGATTCAGGGACCGTTTCTTCCCAGCTGTTATCAGGCAACTGAACCATCCTACCACAACCAGAGAGCGGTCCTGACCTACCATCTACCTCATTGGAGACCTTGGAACAATATTTAATCGGACTTAATGGGACTTTACCTGCACACAAAAGGTTATATGCTTTATCTATCTATACACACAGTGGAAGGCTCGATTGTATTCATGCAGTCTTTGTGTTGACTGGATAGCAGACATCAGAAAAGCTTTTCACTGTACCTCACTACACATAATAATAATAATAATAATAGATTTTATTTATATAGCGCTTTTCAGGACTCAAAGTCGCTTTACAATTGATAGTCAGGAATAAACAAAACAAAATAGAGCAGTAAGACAGAGGGGAGGGGAACATGGGACTAAGGGTATGCAGAGGTGAAGAGATGGGTCTTGAGGCGGGACTGGAAGATGGTGAGGGACTCAGAATTTCGGACCAGTTGTGGGAGGGAATTCCAGAGCCTGGGAGCTGCCCTGGAGAAGGCTCTGCCTCCAAAAGTGCAGAGGTTTGATTTCGGAGTGGAGAGGAGACCAGCTGGTGTGGATCTGAGGGACCGTGAGGGTTGGTAGGGGGAGAGGAGGTCAATGAGATAAGGGGGGGCCAAGTTGTTGAGGGCTTTGTAGGTGAGGACCAGGATTTTGTAGGTGATCCGGTGGGAAATGGGAAGCCATGATAACAATGAACCAATGTAAACTGCTGCAGACAGTCAATTTTAGCAAAAGCTACAAAAACCTTCAGGCCTCCTCCTCTTCCCCACTGTGCATGTTCCTCACTGGTTGCTGTTGACTTGGTTCGTGTCAACAAGATGCCAACACATCTGGCTCTGACTCCAGTTGGAACCTAGAACAGAGAACAGTACAGGACAGGAACAGGCCCTTCGGCCCACAATGTTTGTGCCGAACATGATGCCAAGTTAAATTGATCCCACCTGCCTGTACACGATCACATATCCCTCTATTCCCTGAATATCCATGTGCCTATCTAAAAGCCTCTTAAATACCACTATCGTATCAGCCTCCTTCACCACCCATAGCAGTGTGTTCCAGGCCCCCACCAAAATAAACTTGTCCCGCACATCCCCGTTAAACTTCCCCCCCTCTCTCCAACAGGGCTGCGGTAGAGTTGCTGCCTTTCTGCGCTTGCCCGGAGACCCGGCTTCGATCCCGACTACGGGCGCCGTCTGCACGGAGTTTGTACGCTCTCCCCGTGACCGCGCGAGTATTCCACAAGATCTCCGGTTTCCTCCCACGCTCCAAAGACGTACAGGTTTGTAGGTTAATTGGCTCGGTAAATGTAAAAAGTGTCCCCGGTAGTGTTACTGTGCAGGAATCGCTGGTCGGCACGGGCCCGGTGGGCCGAAGGGCCTGTTTCCGCGCTGTATCTCAAAACTAAACTAGACTTATAGCTACGCCCCCTAGTGTTGGACATTTCCACCCTGGGGGAAAGGTTCTGACTGTCTACCCCTATCTATGCCTCACATAATGTTATATACTTCAATCGTATCCCCTCAACCCCCTACGCTCCAGCCAAAACAGTCCAAGTCTATCCAACCTCTCTCTGCAGCTGAAACCCTCTAATCCAGGCAGCATTCTGGTAAACCCCCTCTCCAGTCTCTAAAGCTTCTACGTCCTGCAATGGGGTGACCAGAACTGCATCCAATACTGCACATGTGGCCAAACCAATGTCCTATAGAGCTGCATCAGGACTTCAATAGACAATAGACAATAGGTGCAGTGAGGAGGCCATTCGGCCCTTCGAGCCAGCACCGCCATTCAATGTGATCATGGCTGATCATCCCCAATCAGTACCCCGTTCCTGCCTTCTCCCCGTATCCCCTGACTCCGCAATTTTTAAGAGCCCTATCTAGCTCTCTCTTGAAAGCATCCAGAGAACCGGCCTCCACCGCCCTCTGAGGCAGAGAATTCCACAGACTCACAACTCTCTGTGAGAAAAAGTGTTTCCTCGTCTCCATTCTAAATGGCTTACCCCTTATTCTTGAACTGTGGCCCCTGGTTCTGGACATTTTGAACCAACATCGGGAACATGTTTCCTGCCTCTGGCGTGTCCAAACCCTTAACAATCTTATATGTTTCAATAAGATCCCCATCTCATCCTTCTAAACTCCAAAGTGTACAAGCCCAGCCGCTCCATTCTCTCAGCTTATGACAGTCCCGCCATCCCGGGAATTAACCTTGTAAACCTATTTCACAATTACATTCACATACAGCACCTCTAGTAACGATCAGGTACCGCTCAACACTAGGGACAACCCTTTCTCTATGCTAAGTTAAATATTTAAACTGGGAGCAATTAAGTAAGTAAGTAAGTAAGTTTATTGGCCAAGTATTCACATACAAGGAATTTGCCTTGGTGCTCCGCCCACAAGTAACAACATGACATACAGTGACAGTTACGAATGACTCAGAAAACACTAAACATTAATAATAATAAAACATTCATGATAAAATACCATTGATCAAGCATGTGAACAAAATACCAGATCAAAGGGAGGCTACAGATTTCTGGCTGTTGAGTAGAGCAACTACTCGTGGATAAAAACAGTTTTTATGTCTGGCTGTGGCAGCTTTGACAATCCGGAGTCGCCTTCCAGAGGGAAGTGATTCAAAGAGTTTGTGGCCAGGGTGAGAGGGGTCAGAGATGATCTTGCCCGCTCGCTTCCTGGCTCTGTCATTAGTTTTCAGTTTGGAAATACAGCATGGAAACAGGCCCTTCGGCCCACCGAGTCCGTGCAGACCCAGATCACCCGTACACTAGTTCTATCTTACACTCTGGGGCCAATTTTACAGAATAACCTAATAACCTACAAACCCGCACGTCTTGGGAGTTAAATCTTTCTCCTCTCATGAATGTCATGTCACAATACTCTGAATACGGTCTGACCAACCAGTGCCTTATACCGTGTCAGCATTACATCCCTGTTTGTATATTCTAGTCTTCAGTCTAGTCAAGAGATACAGAGCGGAAACAGGCCCTTCGGCCCACCGAGTCCGCGCCGACCAGCGATCCCCGCACACTAACACAATCCTACACACGCCAGGGACAAATTTACAATTTTTCCAAGCCAAATGAATCTACAAACCTGCACGTCTTTGGAGCGTGGGAGGAAACCAATATATATACAATTTTTCACTTCTTTGGCGTGTGGGAGGAAACCGGAGCGCCCGGAGAAAACCCACGCAGTCACGGAGAGAACGTACTTACTCTGAACAGAGAGTCAGGATCGAACTCGGGTCCCTGGCGCTGTGAGGCCGCAACTCTACCGCTGCGCCACCGTTCCGCCCACCTCTCTAAACTAGCCCCCTCCAAATAAATTCTATGACTATAAGAGTTGGCCATTTTCCATTGTCTCCTGCATATTAATCTCTCAGCATATAAAACGGATTATTTGGTCTCTATCACATTGTTGTGGTGGGAGCCTGCAATGTATTCATCAGCTGCCATATTTGCTGCATTACAACAGTGGCTACACACCAACAGTGTCCCGTTATTGTGAGGAACTATAAGACACATCGAGTTTGAGAAAGCGCTTATGGAACCCAGGTACGCAGAATGCCATATTTGCCTTGATCATAGCTCCTGTGACTGTTTTTTTGATACTTCACCCTGTTTAAAAAGATGTTGTATTAATACAGTGTAGGAAGGAAGGTTTGCACCGAAGATAGACACAAAATGCTGGAGCAACTCAGGCAGCATCTCTGGAGAGAAGGAACAGGTGAAGTTCTGGGACGAGACCCTTCTTCAGACTGAGAGTCGGGTGAGTGGGAAACGAGAGATATAAAAAGGTCTAGAGAACAACTGGATGAAAGATATGCAAAAGGACAAATGCCCCCCTATCCGTCATCTTTACTAAACCTGTGTCCAAGACACCTCACAGGCCCTTCAATGACTTCCATTTTCTAGGCGCCCACTCCCTCACCTATACTATCCACCGTTTGACAAATACAGGTTGTTTTTAAAAAAACACCTTGGACAAAGTCGCCTGCACTTTAAGGGCGGCACGGTGGCGCAGCGGTAGATCTACTGCCTTGCAGCGTCGGAGACCCGGGTTCGATCCTGACTACGGAGTTTGTACGCTCTCCCCGTGACCTGCGTGGATTTCCTCCAAGACCTTCGGTTTCCTCCCACACTCCGGAGACGTGCAGGTTTGTAGGTTAATTGGGCTTGGTTATAAATCTGACATTGTACCCAGTGGGTGTAGGGTGGCGTTAATGTGCGGGGATCGCTGGTCGGCGTGGACTCGGTGGGCCAAAGGGTCTGTTTCAACATCGAGAAGAGAATCCAGAAGATGTTGTTGCAGCTAACCGCCCCCCCCACCTTCTCCTCCCCCCATCTCAATAGACAATAGACAATAGGTGCAGGAGTAGGCCATTCGGCCCTTCGAGCCAGCACCGCCATTCAATGTGATCATGGCTGATCATCCCCAATCAGTACCCTGTTCCTGCCTTCTCCCCTGACTCCGCTATCTTTAAGAGCCCTATCTAGCTCTCTCTTGAAAGTATCCAGAGAACCGGCCTCCACTGCCCTCTGAGGCAGAGAATTCCACAGACTCACAACTCCCAGAGATGAAAGCTTCCCCTGTGAATGTTGGGGGGGTGTGAAGAACATCAGTCGTATCTGAGAGCATCGTGTCCTTCTGAATACACGGTGACTGTCTTGTGCCAGAGAGGGACAGGCTCTCAGAAGGGTTCCCAACAGGAAAATATGGACACACGCGGACAGCCTTTCCAAAAATATATATATATATTTAAAAATGAGGGGAAAAAAAGCAGAGAGTCGGGTTGTAAATAAACTGAGAGCAAGGCCGACGGTTTATGTTATTTTTTCAGTGTTTCAAGTCCTTTGGCATGTCGCATATCAAAGCTCAGCACAGCATCTGGTATGCAGCAGGGAGCCTGTGTCACTGGCTCAGTGTTAAACAGCAGTCTGATGTATAAAGCAACTGCCCCATTGCGCCTATCTTCATCATTGTTAAACTCAGACCCTGAGCTGGAGGGAGAGCCCGTGGTCCAGCCATGCGGTGGCAGGTCATGGGGGGTTTGGACAGCTTGGCCCGGGGGTCACCCTAGTGAACACTCTGCTTCTAGAAGCATAGAAACATAGAAAAATAGGTGAAAGACTAGGCCATTCGGCCCTTCGAGACAGCACCGCCATTCCATATGATTTAAAATCAGTACCCTGCTTTTTCCACATATCCTTTGATTCCTTTAGCCTTAAGAGCTAAATCTGACTCTCTCTTGAAAACATCCGGTGAATCTGCCTCCACTGCCTTCTGTGGCTGAGAATTCCACAGATTCACAACTGAAGATTTTATTTCCTCATCTTCAGTCCTAAATGGCCTACCCCTTCTTCCCAAGAGTGTGTGTAGTAGGGTAGTGTTACAGTGTGCGGGGACCGTTGGTCGGCTCGGAATCGGTGAGCGGAAGGGCCTGTTCCCGCGCAGTATCTCAAAATTCTAAACTCTAACCCGTGCAACACAGTACTAATGTTAAAAAGGGGGATCTATCTGAGACATGACATCTCCAGCTTATGTGCCAGGCATGTAATCATTTCAGGGATTGCTGCTCATCCATGTGTGCCTGACTCACTGCATTGCAGCCCATATATGAAACATCTCTCTAATGCATTGTGCCACTAATGGATCTTGCAAAATCATTTGAACCAGAAATCCTTGAAAAACTACAATAGGTAGACTGGAGCAGAGTCTGAGTAGGCTGGATTCCTGTATACATTTTTTCTTCTTCTTTCGACGGGCATATTGCAGAATTACCTAGCAACCATGGTGTTTTGATCTCATTGCGTATTAAAGAAAAGGGTTGTTGGATTTGGTCAGAGTCTCCCTGATATTCTCTTAAAGCGACACTACATTTCAAATCCTCTCATCATTTCACCACAAAGGGTGGTGGGGGTGCATGGAACAAGCTGCCAGAGGAGGTAGTTGAGGCAGGGACTATCCCAACGTTTAAGAAACAGTTAGGTAGACAAAAGTGCTGGAGAAACTCAGCGGGTGAGGCAGCATCTATGGAGCGAAGGAAATAGGCAACGTTTCGGGCCGATACCCTTCTTAAGAAACAGTTAGACAGGTGCATGGATACGGCAGGTTTGGAGGGATATGGGCCAAACGCAGGCAGGTGGGACTAGTGTAGCTGGATTTCTCTAACTTCAAGTAACCCCTACACTCCCTCTCCATCCATCCCCCACCCAAGGTGCACCAGCTTCCCGTTCTCACCTAGCAAACCGCCAACAATGGCCTGTTTCCTTTACCATCGTTGTTTTTTTGCATATCTTTCATTCATCTGTTCTACATCTCTCTACATCACCATCTATTTCTCTAGTTTCCCATTCCCCTGACTAGTCTGAAGAAGGGTCTCGACCCGAAACGTCACCCATTCCTTCTCTCCAGAGATGCTGCCTGACCCGCTGAGTTACTCCAGCTTTTGTGTCTATCTTCGGTTTAAACCAGCATCTGCAGTTCCTACCTACACATGTAGCTGGGACATGTTGGCCGGTGTGGGGCAAGTTGGGCTGAAGGGCCTGTTTCCACGCTGTATCACTCCGTGTCTCTAAGACAGTACGACCAGCCAAGTATGGATGTTTCTCTTCTTCACCATCTGGACGAGACTGCTAAGATTTTTACAGTCCCCTGTTTTTGGTAAATCTGTACATTGATATTCATATTGCTTTGACTAGATGCTCCCCACCACATCCAGTCTGCTGCTGAAACCTTCCCCCTTCCCTTTGGTATCAATAGATGACTATTCCAACATTTTGGAAGAACAAGGAACTGCAGATGCCTGTCTACCAAACAAAAAGGACACAAAGTGCCGGAGTAACTCAGCGGGTCAGGCAGCTTCTCCGGAGAATGCGGATAGGTGATATTTCAGGTCGGGCCTCTTCGTCAGGTGGATGGCCAAAAGTTGGACGAGAACTTTGTGTCCTTTTGTGTAAACCAGCCTCTGCAGTTCCTTGTTTCTTCAATGTTCCCATGGAGTGGGATGCACAGAGTAAAATCCTCCAGTATAATAATTAAATACAGGGTCAGCCAATTGTCCGTTTTCTTTGCCATCTTGAAAACCGTGGATGATTTGCGCATCTCCAACCATCTGCAATCTGAAGAGTCTGGAGACGGGTCCCATCCCAAAACGTCACCCATCATTTTTCTCCAGAGATACTGCCAGTCCCGCTGAGTTACTCCAGCATTTTGTGTCTATCTTCAATGACTCTCCTGATATCCAAGTGACATATAAGAGCCTTTTGGATCTGCAAGTGTATCTGCAGAGAAGCGAGGGATATGGATTATGTGCAGGCAGATAACTGTTGGTCTTGGCAT
>CM075996.1:526245-530139 GCA_038087875.1 Malacoraja senta | reverse complement strand
CCCATCGGGCAAGAGGTACAGAAGTGGGAAAACGCACACCTCCCAGATTCAGGGGCAGTTTTCTTCCCCAGCTGTTATCAGGCAACTGAACCATCCTACCACATCCAGAGAGCAGTGCTGAACTACTTTCTACCTCTTTGGTGACCCTCGGACTATCCTTGATCGGACTTTGCTGGCTTTACCTAGCACTAAACGTTATTCCCTTATCATGTATCTGTGCACTGTCAATGGCTCGATTGTAATCATGTATTGTCTTTCTGCTGGCTGGATAGCAGCAACAAAAGCTGTTCACTGTACCTTGGTACATGTGACAATAAACTGAACTGAAACGGAAAAAAACTCATCCGTGCCGTCACACCAGACAGCTGGTGGATGGAGGAGAGGGGACGGGGTGGGGATGGGGGAGTGGAGCAAGAGCTGGCAAGTGATGGGTGGATGTGGGTGAGGAGGGGGTTGGGGGGCAGTGAGTCAGGTCGGGGACAGAAGGGCACAGGTAGTAACCGAGGCTGAAGGTGAGCCGTGGAGCCAAAAGGGTGCAGGTAGAGTGAAAGAGGGAGAGAGAGGGCGAGAGAGGAGGGAGAGAGGGAGGGAGAGAGAGAGGGGGAGAGAGAGGGAGAGAGGGGCAGAGAGAGAGAGAGGGGGAGATAGAGAGGGAGAGAGGGAGGGAGAGAGAGGGGTGGGAGGGAGAGAGAGGGGAGTGGGGAGGGAGAGGGGGAGAAAGGGGAGTGAGGGAGAGAGAAGGGGAGAGAGGGAGAGGGGGGGAGAGAGAGGGGGAGAGAGGGGAGAGAGAGAGGGAGAGAAAGAGAGAGAGGGGGTAGAGAGAGAGGGAGAGAGAGGGGAGTGGGAGGGAGAGGGGGAGAAAGGGGAGAGAGGGAGAGAGAAGGGGAGAGGGAGAGGGAGGGAGAGGGAGGGGGAGAGAGAGAGAGAGAGAGGGGGGAGTGGGAGAGAGAGGGGGTGAGACAGGGAGAGAGAGGGGAAGGAGAGGGAGAAAGGGGAGAGAGGGAGGGAGAGAGAAGGAGAGAGAGGGAGAGGGGGGAGAGACAGGGGGAGTGGGAGAGAGAGGGGGTGAGACAGGGAGAGAGAGGGGAAAGGAGGGGGAGAGAGAGGGGGAGAGAGAGGGAGAGGGAGGGGGAGAGAGAGAGAGAGAGAGGGAGTGAGAGAGGGGGGAGTGGGAGAGAGAGGGGGGGGAGACAGGGAGAGAGAGGGGGAAAGGAGGGGGAATGAGAGGGGGAGAGAGAGGGAGAGAGGAGGGGGAGAGAGTTCTGTAGGTGTGCATGTTTCTGTGTGTGTGTGTGTGCTTATGTGCGTGCGTGTATGTGTGAGTGTGTGTGTGTGTGTGAAGCAATCCTAATTCAGTGGAAGGGCAAACATTACTGAACAACAAACACTGCTCTAGAATATAAACTTTATAGATACAGTATGGATACAGGCCCTTTGGCCCACCGAGTCGGCGTTGCCCAGCGATCACACCGTACACTAACACTATCCTACACATGCTAGGATTTTACCTGTTCCCGTACGTCTCTGGAGTGGATGTTCGGCTGTAAGACTTGGATAGAGTTGATGTGGAGAGGATGTTTCCACTAGTGGAAGAGTCTAGGACTAGAGGTCGCAGCCTCTGAATTAAAGGACGTTCCCTTTAGCAAGATGAGGAAGAATTTCTGTAGTCTGCGGGTGGTGAATCTGTGGAATTCTTTGCCACAAAAGGCTGTGGAGGCCAAGTCAATGGATATTTTTAAGGCAGAGATAGATAGATTCTTGATTAGTACGGGTGTCAGGGGTTATGGGGAGAAGGCAGGAGAATTGGGGTTAGGAAGGAGAGGATAGATCAGCCCTGATTGAATGGCGGAGTAGACTTGATGGGCCAAATGGCCTAATTCTCCTTCTATCACTTATGACCTTATGAGTGTGGGTGGAGACCAGAGCACCTGGAGAAAACCCACGCAGTCACAGGGCGAAGGTAAAACCCGGTACAGTTGGCACCCGTAGTTCAGGATCGAACCCGGGTCTCTGGCGCTGTGAGGCAGCAACTCTACCGCTGGTCCACATCCTTCTATACTCTATGGTTAGTGGGATACCTTCCAAAGAGGCGTGATGGTGATGCTGTAGATGCAATATGCTTGGAGTTACACAGGGAACCAGGCAGCGTCTCTGGAGAAAGGAATGGGTAACCCTGTGGGAAATGGGCCGAACGGCCTCATTCTGCTCCTACAAACCTATGAACATGAACTTATGAGCCTCCTTGTTGCAAATCCAACATCGTACAAGAAAAGCAGTCAGAATTGTGTATGCGTTCTCTTTTCATTTTGCAGATATTAATATCAAGGTACAAGGCAGTGATATTGGATTACATAAATCTGGGCTGATAATAATGTTACTATCTGGTTTCCCCCGAATATGAAGGATGTTCATTGGAGCATGGGAGAGGCCGGTGGAACTGGTACATGGAGAATAAATTGTCTTTGCATGTTTGCAGCCTTCTTGACAGCCTTGACGGTCAAACAGACACTGCCTCCTGCCTGGGTGCCTATTGATGTGTGTCAGCAGGAGAGGCAGTGGTGGGAAGGCAGATACAGGCAGGCACAGGTTTCACTTTAGTTTCGTTTAAAGATACGGCGCGGTAAACAGGCACTTTGGCCCACCGGGCCCCGCGCCGCCGGCCAGCGCGATCCCCACGCACCCACACTATCCTACACACACCAGTGACATTTTACAATTATGCCTAAACCAATCAACCTACAAACCTGTACGCCTTTGGAGAGCGGGAGGAAACCGGAGCACCCGGAGTAAACCCACGCGGGTCACGGGGAAGAACGTACAAACTCCGTACGGACAGCACCCGTAGTCGGGATCGAACCCGGGTCACTGGCGCTGTAAGGCAGTGACTCTACCGCTGTGCCTCCAATGCGCACACACACACACACACACACACACACACACACACACACACACACACACACACACACACACACACACACACACACACACACACACACACACACACACACACACACACACACACACACACACACACACACACACACACACACACACACACACACACACATCTGCCCCCATGAGGTGGGCAGAGAGGGAGGTGAGACCCCCCTGGGTGAGCTTCGCAGGCGGGTCGTGCCACTTGATCACTGCGGGCACTGGGGCAAGAGTCGAGGGTGAATGGGTGTATGATACTTAATTATCACAGGTGACACGCCACGGCGAGATTCTTTGCGTTTTTGCACACCGTACACGAGGTATGCAAAGAGTGGCCACGTAAAGGAGCGCCGACAAGGTTACAAAGTATGGGCAAGTGGGCCGAAGGTCCACGCTGTGAGACCATATGACTCTAGGTGGGAGAGGCCAAAGTATTCATGACAGGTCGGCAAAGAGAGACAGGGAGGGCAGCAACAGGAAGGCAGAGAGAGAGAGGAGGTTCAGGGATCCGAAGCTGCGGAAAAGGATAGACTTGCGGAAAAGGATAGACTTGCATTGGATTTACTCGTCTCTCCAAGCTTGCCCGTGCCTGTCCAATAACATGCATGAAAGGTGGATACAAATGCTGGAGTAACTCAGCGGGACAGGCAGCGTCTCTGGAGAGAAGGAATGGGTGGCGTTTGGGGTCGAGCCCCTTCTCCCAGACTGATGTCAGGGGACTGGGCGGTACAGAGATAACATGTAGTCGGAATTAAATGGCTGAGCAGGTTGATTCCATGCAGACGGCAGCACAGTGCAGGGCACCAATAACTCTGTGCCAGGGCAGCAGCCAAGTCAGGAAGCAGTCAAAAGGAGGGGCCCGACCCGAAACATCACCTATTCCTTTTGTCCAGAGATACTGTCTGACCCGCTGAGTTACTCCATCCAGCAGGTTGTGTCTATCAGCAGTCACTGAAGAAG
>CM075996.1:493745-521245 GCA_038087875.1 Malacoraja senta | reverse complement strand
ATGTGAAAGGTGATGTCGGAAGAGGCTTTCTTCAGTGATAAATCATGTAAACAGGCCCTTCGGCCCACCGTGTCCAAGCCGACCAATGTTAGTTATATCCTGCACACTAAAGGCAATTTACAGAGGCCATTTAAACCTACAAACCTATAGGGAGAACATGCAAACTCCGCACCGACAGCACCCGTGGTCAGGATCGAACCCGGGACTCCGGCCAGTGCGAGTTAGCAGCACTACCAGCTGCATCACTACAGGGCAAGGATGGAATGGGGAAAATTATGTTTACACGCAGTAGTTATGACTTGGAACAGATTCAACAGAAATCCAAAGAAAGTGGATAAATACTAAAAGGAAAAAAAAGATAAGAATTCCCTCTCCAATGGAAATTTCCTGTTCATCTCATGGAGCCACCACAACCTGATGGACCAAACATCTTCCTTCTGTGTTGTACGAATCTATAATCTCTTAATTCTGTAAATGTACGATACAAGTGAAGCTAATTTTCATGCGGCTGTTATCAGATCAAAGCGGTTCAGAAATGCCGTTCGGTAAGATGTTAAAAACTTGGTTCTCTGAGTTGAGAGAGAGAGAGTTCAAAGATACAGCATGAAAACAGGCCCTTCGGCCCACCGGGTCCATGCCGATCATCCATTCAGATTAGTTTCTACATTATCCCACTTTTTCATCGACGGCAGTTCTGTACATTCCGTGCTAGCCGGGCTATTGACAATAGACAATAGACAATAGGGTGCAGGGGTAGGCCATTCGGCCCTTCGAGCCAGCACCGCCATTCAATGTGATCATGGCTGACCATCCCCAATCAGTACACCCCCGTTCCTGCCTTCTCCCCATATCCCATGACTCCGCTATTTATAAGAGCCCTGTCTAGCTCTCTGTTGAAAGCATCCAGAGAACCGGCCTCCACCGCCCTCTGAGGCAGAGAATTGTGCTTATGTAAGGGGATAGACTTGCTGAGCTGAATGCAAAAAATGTATTTGAGTACCTTGGTACACATGCTAATAAAGAACCGATTGAGCCATTGCATCGTTGAATTTTCTTTTTACAGGGGGCCAATTAACCTTCAAACCGGCACGTCTTTTGGACTGTGGGAGGGAACCGGAGCACCCGGAGGAAACCCACGCGGTCACAGGGAAGAACGTGCAAACTCCTGGGTCTCTGGCGCTGTGAGGCAGCAGCTCCGCCAGTGCGCCACCGTGCTGCCCAAAGGCCTTGGCAAGGGGATGGAGTTAGAAAGTTGGGAAGTCCTTCCGCAAGGGCGCTGGTGAACCTGTAACAGATTTGGTCTCAAGTCAGGAGGGACGGGCTGGACATTAGAAGCAGTGAAGCAAACACTCGCTAATCTCAGGGCCTTGGGTTGAAGGGATTAGCTTGTGAGGAAACTTTGAACGAGAAGATCTGACAAATTGGTGAAATAAATGAGAGATGATCTTATTGAAGCATGAAAGATTCATTGCAATGCGGGATGGGGCCGGAGCCGGCGCATGGCAACTGGGCGGCGCGGTGGTGGAGCTACCGGCTCACAGCGCCAGGGACCCGGGTTCGATCCTGACTACGGGTGCTGTCTGTATGGGGTTTGTACGTTCTCCCTGTGACCTTGTGGGTTTTCTCCAGGTGCTCCCTCATTCCAACGAGGTGGCGGGTTTGTCGGTTAATCAGCTTCCGTAAATTGCCCCTTCGTGAGTAGGACGTAGAATTAGTGTACGGGTGATCGATGGTCGGCATGGATTCGGTGGGCCCAAGAAGCTACTATAGCGCACTCATTTGATTTCTGTACAAAAATTCAAAAATTTTGGATTGAAATTTTTTAAATCTTTACAAAATTATTTAAAATAAAACTGATACCCAAAGCAGAATGGATTATCTTCGGAATAACGGAAGATAGTCCAGAACTAAATGTGTTCCAAAAGAAACTAATAGACTATGGGTTAATAACTGGAAAAAAGCTAATCCTAAAATTTTGGAAAAAGGCTCCAATACAACTATAAACATGTGGATTTCAAATATGTTCGAAACATTACACCTAGAAGAGATAAGAGTCCTCCTGGCAGGTAAACCAGATCACTTCCACCTGACGTGGTCTGCATTTATAGAATTATTACAAGTATAGGGTGCAAAAGTACCTTAAAAAAAAAACCTGAGGTCAGGTAAGGGGGGATGAAAGTTGGAGAGTTGGTATGTCCCATTTGCGTGATGCTTACAAAAACTATTTGTTTTTCTCTTTTCCCTCTTTCTCTTTCTCCTTCTTTTCTAGGGTCTATTTCTTAACTCTTTTTCTTTTGTTTTTAATTTTGTTCTTATAGGGTCTTCGTTCTTTCTTGTTGTCACGTTTTTTACACTTTCACCTTTTCCTTCACTTTCATCTTTCTCTCAATCTCATCCTTTCCCTTTATTAGTGTAAAAAACAAACGGAGTACATTAATTGTAAGAAGATATATGTGACGAGCACTAATGTATGTGGTTGTAATGTAATGTACTTCTAATAAATATAAATTAAAAAAAAAGGCAAAAAGAAAAGGCATGGATTCGGTGGGCCGAAGGGCCTGTTTCAATGCTGTATCAAGCTAAGCCAAGCTAAACTAAGCTAGGTTCTGACTGTCTACCTTATCTATGCCTCTCATCATTCTACACACTTAGTTTAGTTTAGTTTATTGTCACGTGTGCCGAGGTACAGTGAAAAGCTTTTGTTGCTCGCTAACCAGTCAGCGGTAAGACTATACATAATTACAATCGAGCCATTTACAGTGCACAGATACATGATAAGGGGAGAACGTTTGCTGCAAAGTAAAGCCAGCAAAGTCCGATCAAGGATAGTCCGCGGGTCACCAAAGAGGTAGATGGTTCAGCACTGCTCTCTGGTTGTGGTAGGATGATTCAGTTGCCTGATAACAGCTGGGAAGAAACTGTCTCTGAATCTGGAGGTGTGCGTTTTCACACTTCTGTACCTTTAGCCAGATGGGAGAGGGGAGAAGAGGGAGCGGCCAGGGTGAGACTGGTCCTTGATTATGCTGCTGGCCTTACCGAGGCTGCGTGAGGTGTAGATGGAGGTAATGGAAGGGAGGTTGGTTTGTGTGATGGTCTGGGCTGCGTCCACAACTCACGGCAATTTCTTTCACTTCTATTAGGTCTCCCCGCAACCTCTGACGCTTTAGAGGAAACATGTTTTACACGTGTTCCCCGGATTCACCCAGGGTGAGGTGGTGGATAAATAGGAACCATGTTCATCTGGAAACAGCCAGAGTGCGGGTGAGGGCTTGAATTGTCATATTTAATATGCTTCAATTATTCATCAGTTTTAATGCATTTTTAATTATTTTTTAATATTTTAAATAATTGTTGTTATTCTTTAATTATTGAAATCCATTTTAATAGTTTTTAAATATCTCAATTTAAAACATTTAGAAACGATTACTTTTAGTCCTTTTTGCAGCCACCAGGATGTCAAAGGAGAATTTCGTTTACTTTAAGGATACAGCACGTAAACAGGCCGCGCCGGGTCCGCGCCGACCAGCGACCAGCCGCGCAATAGTCCTATCCTACACACGAGAGACAATTTACAGAAGCCAATTAGCCCACGAACCTGCACGCCATGGGGAGGTGGGAAGAAACCTGGAGCACCTGGAGAAAACCCACGTGGTCACGGGGAGAACATAGAAACATAGAAACATAGAAAATAGGTGCAGGAGTAGGCCATTCGGCCCTTTGAGCCTGCACCGCCATTCAATATGATCACGGCTGATCATCCAACTCAGTATCCCGTACCTGCCTTCTCTCCATACCCCCTGATCCCTTTAGCCACAAGGGCCACATCTAACTCCCTCTTAAATATAGCCAATGAACTGGCCGCAACTACCTTCTGTGGCAGAGAGTTCCACAGATTCACCACTCTCTGTGTGAAAAATGATTTTCTCATCTCGGTCCTAAAAGACTTCCCCCTCATCCTTAAACTGTGACCCCTTGTTCTGGACTTCCCCAACATCGGGAACAATCTTCCTGCATCTAGCCTGTCCAACGCCTTAAGAATCTTGTTAAAGAAGGAACTGCAGATGCTGGAAAATCGAAGGTACACAAAAATGCTGGAGAATCTCAGCGGGTGCTGAGTTTCTTAAGAATCTTGTAAGTTTCTATAAGATCCCCCCTCAATCTTCTAAATTCTAGCGAGAAGATTGAGGGGGGATCTTATAGAAACTTACAAGAACATACAGACTCTGTACAGACAGCAACCGTAGTCGGGATCGAATCTGGGTCTCTGGCGCTGTGAGGCAGCAACTCTTTTCCCTTCACAGGTGCTGCTCGGCTGGATAGCCCACAACAAAAAGCTTTTCACTGCACCTCACTGCTAGTGCACGGGGTGATCGCTGGTCGGCGCGGACTTGGCGCTGCATCTCTGAAATTCTAAAATAAACGTTTTTTTAAAATGGAAGATGGCCACAAAATGCTGGAGTAACTCAGCGGGGACAGGCAGCAGCATCTCTGGAGAGAAGGAATGGGTGACGTTTTGGGTCGAGACCCTTCTGGGTCTCTGGGACCACCTGTACGAGACCCCATTCTGGGTCTCGACCCGAAACGTCACCCATTCCTTCTCTCCAGAGATGCTGCTGCCTGTCCCGCTGAGTTACTCCAGCATTTTGCGCCTATCCTCGATTTAAGCCAGCATCTGCAGTTCCTTCCTGCACATTGGAAAAAAAAATGGAACTAGCTTAGATGGGGTCGGCACGGACGAGTTGGGCAGAAGGGCCTGTTTCTATGCTGTTTGACTCCTTGACTATGACAGGTGTACTTGGTTAAAGATCGGAAGGTTGGAGATAAAGGGGTGAGCATTAAAGACGTCCCAAACTCCGGACACTGCCCTCCCGCCCACCCGTAGATTGGGTCAGTTTGTTTGATGTCAAACAAGGCATCAAATGGTCACTGCCATCGTTGCACAGTGATTGCCCGTTGGAGGGATGCAGTCACGCATGCAGACACTCGCAGCTGCAGTGGAGAGGGTGGACGCTGCTGCAATACAAATACACACGGTTCCATCCATCACTGTCACGGCAGAAAACCACCTCCAATCCCTGCTGCAATGCAACCCTGGCATTGTGCAAGCACGCAGAGCACAACTGTGCATGAAAGCGTGTGTGTGTACCTGTGTGTATGGCCATGTATGTAGTTGTGTGTGTGGTTCTGTGTACATTTGTGTGTGTGTGTGTATGTATGTGGTTGTATGTTCATTTGTGTGTGTGTATGTACATTTGTCTGTGCATTTGTGTGTGCATAGTTGTGTACATGTGTGGGGTGTGTGCGTGTGTGTGTGTATGGTTTAGTGTGTGCGTGTGTGTGGTTGCATGCGCAATTGTGTGTGTGCATGTGTGTGTGGTGTGTGCATGTGTGTGCGTATGGTTTTGTGTGTGTGTGTGTGTGTTTGTGGTTCTATGTGCATTTGTGTGTGTGTGTGTGTGTGTGTATGTGGTTGTATGTTCATTTGTGTGTGTGTGTGTATGTACATTTGTCTGTGCATTTGTGTGTGCATAGTTGTGTACATGTGTTTGGTGTGTGTATGTGTGTGTGTATGGTTGCATGCGCAATTGTGTGTGTGCATGTGTGTGTGGTGTGTGCATGTGAGTGTATATGGTTTTGTGTGTGTGTGTGTGTGTGGTTCCATGCGTATTTGTGTGTGTGCATGTGTGTGTGTGTGTGTGTGGTGTGTGCATGTGTGTGTGTATGTGGTTGTATGCACATTTGTGTGTGTGTGTGTATGTACATTTGTCTGTGCATTTGTGTGTGCATAGTTGTGTACATGTGTTTGGTGTGTGTATGTGTGTGTGTATGGTTTAGTATGTATGTGTGTGTGGTTGCATGCGCAATTGTGTGTGTGCATGTGTGTGTGGTGTGTGCATGTGAGTGTATATGGTTTTGTGTGTGTGTGTGTGTGTGGTTCCATGCGTATTTGTGTGTGTGCATGTGTGTGTTTGTGTGTGGTGTGTGCATGTGTGTGTGTATGTGGCTCTATGCGTATTTGTGTGTGTGGTGTGTGTGTGGTGTGTGCATGTGTGTGTGTGGTGTGTGTGTGGTGTGTGCATGTGTGTGTGTGGTGTGTGCATGTGTGTGTGTATGTGGTTGTATGCACATTTGTGTGTGTGTGTGTGTGTGTGTGGTGTGTGCATGTGTGTGTGTATGTGGTTGTATGCACATTTGTGTGTGTGCATGTGTGCGTGAATGAATACATGGCTCTCCCCATAATGTGTGCCCCAGTACACGTGCTGATATACAATGTGTCAGTATATGTACCTGCCACAGTATGAATACATGTAAGTACATATTGATTTACCACTGTCACGTGTACTAAGATACAGTGAACAACTTTGATCTGAGTGCTAATCAGATGATTTGTGCGTACATGGTTACAGCCGTGAGTGTCTGGGTGGTGGGTGAATCTGAGTCTGTGTACATGTATGAACTTGTGTGCATAAGCATGTGTGGTGGTGAATGTATGTCGAGAGTCAGGGAAGAGGGAGACAGAGATAAGGAAGTGTAAGGTGTGAAAATGAGACATCAAAGGGGAAGAAGTTCAAGGAGAATGTCAAATTGATCATTGTTAGCTAGGAGAAGGTGACAATGAGGCATAAAGAGGTAATATTTAATCAGGGGACGGTCAGACTGGTTGGAGAACTAGGAAGGGGGAGGGATGGAGAGAGAGGGAAAGGAAGGGTTACTTGAAGTTAGTGAAGTCAATATTCATACCACTGGGGTGTAAGCTGCCCAAGCGAAATATGAGGGGCTGTTCCTCCAATTTGCGCTGGGCCTCACTCTGACAGTGGAGGAGGCCCAGGACAGAAAGGTCAGTGTGGGAATGGGAGGGGGAGTTAAAGTGTTTAGCAACCAGGAGATCAGGTAGGTTTAGACAGACTGTACGGAGGTGTTCAGTGAAACGATTGCCGAGCCTGCGCTTGGTCTCGCCGATGTACAGGAGTCCACACCTGGAACAGCGGATACAGTAGATAAGGTTGGAGCAGGTGCAAGTGAACCTCTGCCTCACCTGGAAAGACTGTCGGGGTCCTTGGACGGAGTCGAGGGGGGAGGTAAAGGGACAGGTGTTGCATCTCCTGCGGTTGCAGGGGAAAGTACCTGGGAAGGGGGCGGTTTGGGTGGGAAGGGACGAGTTGACCAGGGAGTTGCGGAGGGAACGGTCTCTGCGGAAGGTGGAAAGGGGTGGAGATGGGAAGATGTGGATAGTAGCAGGATCCCGTTGGAGGTGACAGAAATATCGGAGGAATACGTGCTGTATGCGACGGCTGATGGGGTGAAAGGTGAGGACAGGGGGGGGGGCTCTGTCCCTGTTGCGACTGGAGGGAGGGGGAGCAAGACCGGATCTGCGTGATATAGAGGAGACCCGAGTGAGGGTCTCATTAAAGAATGAGGACATCTCGGATGTCCTGGTATGGAACACCCCATCTTGGGCGCAGATGCGGCGTAGACAGAGGAATAGGGAGTAGGGGATAGAGTCTTTGCAGGAAGCAGGGTGGGAAGAAGTGTAGTCTAGATAGCTGTGGGTGTCAGTGGGTTTGTAATAGATGTCAGTCGATAGTCTATCTCCTGCGATCACCGTCTCCATCATAGACTATCGATTGAGATCTATTATACATCTACTGACTCCTCCGGCAGCTGGTTCCATACACCCACCACCCTGTTAAAATATAACATTTTGTAATAATTGTTATTCAAATTGGATATGTATCATGGAACGTAGGTATGGCAGGAAATGCTAATATTTATTTATTGTCCACCCCAAAATGTATTGTCCCAGTTAGGAGTCAACTACAGTGATGAGGCAGGTCCCAGTTGGACTGGGTAACGTCAGTAGATTTCTTCTCTGATGGACTTCAGTGAAACAGATGGATAGCTGGGCGTTCTTGTTACCGAACCAGGCCGTGATGCAACCAGTCGATGTTCTCTCTACCTGTAGAAGTCCAAGAGAGTACTCATGGACCTACTGAATCTCCGCAACCTTCGAAGGAAGTGGAAGCTTTTTTTTTTTCTTTTTTTTAAAAATATTTTTATTTTATTAGAAGTAAGTACAATTGTATACAATCATATTTTCATAATACCTTTTATGTACAGCTTCTTATTTAAAAAATGTTTTGTAATAAAGAAGAAAAAGAAAAAAGTTAGATAATGAAAAATAGAAAAATGTGAGATATCTAGTGTGTGAAAAAGAAAAATAAAGAGTGAAAAAAGAAGGTTGAGACATAGAAAATAGAAGAAAGAGAATAAAAGAAGAGAAGAGAAGAAAAGAAAATAGAAGTAAGGAGATCATTTATAATCTTGACCATCCCCAGTGACGGATTAGCTTTTACACCTGTTTTGCACCATATGTTTCCAAAAAGACGACAAATGGAGACCAACTCGTTATGAATTGGTCAAATTTATCTATTAGGAGGAATCGCATTTCCTCAAGATGTGCGGTATCCAACATACTTGCAATCCACATTTTGAGCGTTGGTTGGTATTGGTGTATTTTTCCAAAATTTCAATATTAAGGAAGTGGAAGCTTTGACGGGCTTTCTTTACGATTGCAACGATGTGTTGGGTCTGGGAAAGATCTTCAGAGATTCGCATGCCCAGGAATGTGTGGTTTTTGACTCCCTCCACCACCATCCTCCGTTGATGGGTCTGAGTAAGGGTTCCGACCTGCAAAGTCATCTATTCCTTTCCTCCAGACCCGCTGAGTTACTCCAGCATTTTGCATTCCATCTTCATGCCCCACGAGGTTTGTGGATCCTCGGGCCTTCTTCTTCTAAAGTAAAGGGCCTGTCCCACTGTACGAGGTAAGTCAAGAGTTCTCCCGAGTTCTCCCCGATTCGAGCTCGTGTAATGTACGTAGCGGGTACTTAGGAGTCCGTGAAGGTCTCGTAGCGGCTCGCACAAGTAACGGTAGGTACTCGGGAAATCCGGTAAACTCGTGACGTTTTTTTCAACACTGTGAAAAATGTCCACGAGTAAAAAAAATACTCGTGATGAAAAAAATGGTTACTTTTTACTCGTACGAGCCGCTACGTGCCCGCTACGTACATTACACGAGCTCGAATCAGGGGAGAACTTGTGAGAACTCGAACAGAATTACCTCGTACAGTGGGACTGGCCCTTAACCAGTCAGTTCCTCGGTTTGTTTACTTATTAGACCCTAAATTCCCAAGCTGCTAAAGTAGGAATTAAAACATAGAAAATAGAACAGTACAGCACAGGAACAGGCCCTGAGGCATCCTGTAATCTGTGCCAAGCATGATGCCAAAAAGAGACAATGACATAGAAAATAGATGCAGGCCGTTCGGCCCTTTGAGCCAGCACCGCCATTCAATATGATCGTGGCCGATCATCCACAATCAGTACCCCGTTCCTGCCTTCTCCCCATATCCCCTGATTCCGTTATTTTAAAGAGCTCCTATCTAGCTCTCTCTTGAAAGCATCCAGAGAACCGGCCTCCACCGCCCTCTGAGGCAGAGAATTCCACAGACTCACAACTCTCTGTGAGAAAAAGTGTTTCCTCGTTATATCGAACCCGCTCTTGAAACTAATCTCTTTTATCTACATGTACTTGACAGCCCTCTATTCCCTGCATTTCCATGTGTCTATCTGTTCCATGTGTATCCTTCAGATGTTTATGTCTATTTTAGATCCGAATAGTATATTAGAATCTTATTTTAGATCCAGGAACAGCTTCTTCCCCACTGTCGCACAGACCTCTCGAATGGATTTGGGGTCTCCCAATCCATGTCTCTTCCACGTGTATGCTTTGACAGCAGTTGGGGGCCAGGATCGAACCTGGGTCTCCGACGCTGTGAGGCAGTGGCTCTACCAGCTGCGTCGTTGTAGCGATTGGACTCTTTAATGATGGAAATAACCCGTTCGATTTTTGGCACAAATGTTACTTGCCGTCAGACTTTAGACTTTTCCGACACAGCTTGGAAGCAGGCCTTTCGGCCCACCAGGCCCGTGCCGACCAGCGACCACACCAGCACGAACCTGCTGCACACTAGGGACAATTTACAATTTTACCGAAGCCAATTCACCTCCAAACCTGCGCGTCTCTGGGGGTGTGGGAGGAAACCGGAGCACCCGGAGAAAAACCACAGCGGTCACGGGGGGAGGAGGTACAAACTCCATAGGCAGGATCGAACCCGGGTGTCCGCCGCTCCGAGGCAGCGACTCTACCGCTGCGCCACCGTGCCGCCCCATATTCTTTGCTGCACTCTGAGTTTCTCGTCTCCTGGTTAAATACCTACAGGTCACGGCACAGTTAAGGATTAACACAGCAGAAACTGCAACCATTACACATGTCCATCCCTTGAGGGACTGTGGTGTGCTAGAAACCTAGATACCGTCCACCTTGCCGTTTATTTATACCTGTAAGATCCTTCATAAAAGCTGCGTATATATTTAATTAATGAACCACCACGACTTTATTGCAGTTTTCAAGCTAAATGCTTTGATTGTAAAAGAGGGGGTGGGATGGGGGGGGAGGGTGGGTGGTTGGCAGGAGGGGGGATAAAGATACAAGGAGGGTGGGGAAGGTGAAGGAGAGGAGGGAGAAGGGAGGGAGGGGGTTGCCAGTGGCTGTTCTGTTGTGCGTGGATGAGGTTGTGGGAGAGCGCGATGTGAGGAAGTGTGATTCTCCATTCTGGGTTGAAGAAGGACGGATCAAAATTCTCCTTATTTAAATAAAAAAGGTAAAACGTTCGGAGATGCGGCGTGGTATTGCCGCGGTGGAGTTGCTGCCTCACAGCGCCAGAGACCCGGGTTCCATCCAGACTCTGGGTGCCTTGCCTGCACGGAGTTTGTACGTTCTCCTGTGGCCCGCGTGGGTTTTCTCCGGGATCTCCGGTTTCCTCCCACATTACAAGGACGTGCAGGTTTGTAGGTTAGTTGGCTTGGTATCATTGTAAATTGGCCCTAGTGTGTGTAGGACAGCTTTAAGGCCCTGAACCACTTTCCCGAGTTACTCATGAACTCTCCCGTGTTTTCCCCTTGATTCGAACTCGGGGAATGTCGGTAGCGAGCCCGTAGGAGCCCGCAGGAGTCCGTAGATGTTTCGTAGCGGCTCGTAATGCCAGCCGTAGGAACTCGGGGCATCAGGTAAGTCGGGAAGTTTTTTCAACATGTTGAAAAATGTCCACGAGTTAAAAAAATTGCCCCGAGTTCGAATCAAGGGGAAAACTCGGGAGAGTTTGTGAGTAACTCGGGAAAGTGGGACAGGGCCTTTAGTGTGCGGGATCGCTGGTCGGCACGATCTCGGTGGGCCGAAGGGCCTGTATCCGCGATGTATCTCTAAACTAAACTAAACTAAACCAAACCAATGCCAGAGAGATTTAGTAGTGTGACTGCTATCTTGCAATGCTAACATCTATTTCGAAGAGGACTAGAATACAAAACAGGGATGGAATGCTAAGGCTTTATAAGGCGCTGGTCAGACCGCATTTGGAGCATTGTGAGCAGTTTTGGGCACCATCTCTGAGGAAGGATGTGCTGCCGTTGGAGAGGGTCCAGAGGAGGTTCACAAGAATGATCACAGGGATGATTGGGTTAATGTTTGATGAGCGTTTGACTGCGCTGGGCCTGTACTCGCTGGAGTTTAGAAGAACGAGGGGGGCACCTCGATGAAACATGGAATAATGAAAGGCCTGGATAGAGTGGATGTAGAGAAGTTTCCAATAGTGAGAGAGTCTAGGACCAGTGGGTACAGCCTCAGAATAAAAGGAGGTACCTTTAAAAAGGTGATAACGAATGTCTTTAATCATAGGGTGGTGAATCTGTGACATTCATTGCCATAGACGGCTGAGGAGGTCGAGCCATTCAAGTTCGTTCAAGTTCAAGTGAGTTTATTGTCATGTGTCCTAGGACAATGAAATTCTTGCTTTGCTTCAGCACAACAGAACATAGAAGGCATTGACTACAAAGATCAGTGTGTCCATATATCATTATATAAATATATACACACATGAATAAATAAACTGATAAAGTGCAAATAACAGATAATGGGCTATTAATGTTCAGAGTTTTGTCCGAGCCAAGTTTAATAGCCAGATGGCTGTGGGGAAGTAGCTATTCCTGAACCTGGTCGTTGCAGTCTTCATGTACCATTGGGTATTCTTAAGGCAGAGATTGAGATTCTTGAATAGTAAGGGTGTCGGGGGTTATGAGGTGAAGGCAGGAGAATGGGGTTGAGAGGGAAAGATAGATCAGCCAATTGTTGAATGGCAGAGTAGACTTGATGGGCCAAATGGCCTAATTTTGCTCCAAATTACTTATGAACTCCATACAGGATCTGAGAAGGACAGATCAAAATTCTCTTTTCATTTAAAAAAATGGTAAAAAGTTAGAAGACGCTGAGAGATATTTAGTGGTCTGACTGCAGAGATCACTGAGCTGAGTTACACCAGCTTTGTTTGTCCATCTTCGATGTAAACCAGCATCTGCAGTCTCTTCCTGCACAGGGAATGGTAGGGCTCTGGGGAGTGTTGTAGAGCAGAGGGATCTAGGAGTACAGGTGCATAGTTCATTGACGGTGTTGTCACAGGTAGATAGGGTGGTCAGAAAGGCTTTCGGCACATTGGCCTTTATCAGTCAGAGGATTGGGTATAGAAGTTGGGCGGTCATGCTGCAGTTATATAAGACATTGTTGAAGTCACCTTGAGAGCAACTTGTGTTCAGTTTTGGTCACCATCTTGTTGGAAAGATGTTGTCAAGCTGGGAAGGGGGCAGAGAAGATTTACAGGATGTTGTCAGGACTCGAGGGCCTGAGCTACAGGGAGAGGTTGAGCAGGCTGTGGCTTTATTCCTTGGGGAGCAGGAGAATGAACGGTGATCTCATAAAGATGTACAAAATCATGAGAAGAATAGATCAGGTAAATGCACAGTCTTTTGCCCAGGGTAAAGGGGAAACGAGAACCAGAGGGCATAGGTTTAAGGTGAGGGGGGGAAAGATCTAATGGGAACCTGAGGTGTAATTTTTTTTTTACACAAAGGGCGGTGGGTATATGGAACATGCTGTCAGAGGAGGTAGTTGAGACAGGTACTAACTATCATAATATTTAAGAGATATTTGGATAGGATAGGTTCGTAGGGTTATGAGCCAAGCGCAGATAGGTGGGGCTCATGTAGTTGGGGCATGTTGGTTAGTATGGGCAACTCGGGCTGAAGGGCCATGTTGTATGACTCCATAATTCTATGGGTAGAAATCCCTCACCCTCTCGCCAATAAACTGCTGAGGCAGAAGACCAATTAACAAAAATTGTGGTCAGGAGTGGAGATTAAGTGCCATTGAACCTAAGAGCTATAATATATAATCAACCATGATTTCATTGTGGAGCTGAATAGGCTGGAAGAGCCTAATTCTTTCAGTTCCAAGTCCTCATTCAGGTTCATTTGCTGTAAAGCAAAGAGGTCCTTCTGCAGTTGTACAGGGCCCTAGTGAGACCACACCTGGAGTATTGTGTGCAGTTTTCGTCCCCAAATTTGAGGAAGGACATTCTTGCTATTGAGGGAGTGCAGCGTAGGTTCACCAGGTTAATTCCCGGGATGGCGGGACTGTCATATGTTGAAAGAATGGAGCGACTGGGCTTGTGTACACTGGAATTTAGAAGGATGAGTGGGGATCTTATTGAAACATATAAGATTATTAAGGGATTGGACACGCTAGAGGCAGGAAACATGTTCCCGATGTTCGGGGAATCCAGAACCAGGGGCCACAGTTTAAGAATAAGGGGTAAGCCATTTAGAACAGAGATGAGGAATTTCACCCAGAGAGTTGTGAATCTGTGGAATTCTCTGCCTCTGAAGGCAGGTGGAGGCCATTTCTCTGGATACTTTCAAGAGAGAGCTAGATAGAGCTCTTAAAGATAGCGGAGTCAGGGGATATGGGGAGAAGGCAGGAACTGGGTACTGATTGGGGATGATCAGCCATGATCACAGTGAATGGCAGTGCTTGCTCGAAGGGCTGAATGGTCTACTCCTGCACCTATTGTCTATTGTTATATTCTGGTGGCAGAGTGCCAGAACCAAATTTCTGTCCACTTTTCAGGTCAGTCTACTTTCTCCGTTTTGCTTTCCTGTTTCCGAAGGGCCTGTGTGACACACAGCCCTGGCTTCCGAAAACTCCACCACGCACGTTCCACTGCCATGGAGCAGCGCGCTTCGATCCTCTGGGTCATGTGCGGGCAGGTGGGACTGGTGTAGATGGGGCAAGCTGGGCCGAAGGGCCTGTTTCCACGCTGTAAGACTCCACGACTCCAGTTGCCCCAGAAGCCAGGGAACGGTAACTCGTTCTCCCGATGCACTACCCAGGGAGGTTGGTTGGGGCTGAAGTCATTCAGATGATTCAGACGTTCATCCAAGGCCCAGCCTCGGGTGAACGTTGAGAAACCTTCAACGAAGAGCACCGGAGTTCTTCTCTTGTTCTCAGCGCTATCTTCACTCAAGCAACAGATTGTTTGGCTGTCATCACCTTTGCTGTTTTGGGAGATCAATGAGTTCAAAATTGGCAGCTGTGTTTCCTATTTTAATGGCCGCCGCCGAGGCCTCTAGTGGTGTCTTGAGGTCCAAGGAGAAGAGTGGAAGCTTCACATTCAAAGGCGTTCCCTGCCGTTCTATGTGGTGGGGAGAGTGTGCCACGTCCTCTGTTGGTTTCTGGAGTCGCCGTTGATTTCCCAGTTGCAGTCCCCGCGCAAGTTTCCCAAAGTTAACGTCTTCCTCCTTTCTCCGCCTAAACCTCGATCTTCCGCCCTTGTCGATCTCCTCTTCCAACCCTTCCCACCCTCCGTTGAGTTTTTACCCAAGCTGCAATCTAACGCTCTAGGCTGGAGGCCGTAAGAAGGGCCCCGCACCGAAACGTCACCTGTCCAATTTCCCTCCACAGAAGCTGCCTGACCCGCTGGGTTCTTCCAGCACTTTGTGTTTGGCTCAGGATTCCAGCGTCTGCAGGCTCCAGTTCTTCATTGTGCTCACGCCATAGCGTGAGAGGACGGATTTTATGCTGCAGGGCACCGTAATCAACACTAAACACCTCTGGTATTTCAGACAACTGGTAGTCAGGACTCTTGGACTAGATCTTCAAGCCGTTAGATTTTTATGTGTGCATACTATCGACAGAAACACACACACACACAGTCAACACTACCCTTGCTTGTGGACTCATCCACACAACTAATCTCTCTCTCTCTCACTCCCAGTCTCACGTGCATATTCAATCTTTTTCATGCATGTACAAAGCCGCGCACTCACACACATACTTCACTTTCTCCCATGCACAAAAACACATGCAGAGAAACACGCACACACACATATACAAACTTGCACGTGCACACACACGCACACACACGGTACGTCTCTTCCTCTCATGCATGGAAATGCACACACGCGTACACACGTATATACACATACAAACTCGCACACACACGCACTCACACACACAGTATTTCTTTTCCTCTCATGCAAAAAAATATACACACACGTACACACACATATGCACGCACACATGTGCACGCACACACACACACACACATGCACACACGCACACAGACACAGACACACACACACACACACACACACACACACACACACACACACACACACACACACACACACACACACACTAACACACACCCACACCCACACACACACACACACACACACACAGGCAGAGCAACAACTTCACACCAACATAGACCCACAATCAGCAACACTTTATATAAAAAAACTTGGGCCCAAATGTAGTGCACTGCCACTATCACAGAGTGTGATGCTTTAATGCAGAATACAGCCCAAGGCACAAGACACAGGCTCGGGAATAAGTGGAGGCCATGACAATGGAGGGCAGAGAGTTGAATGGAGTGATGGGGGAGAAGGTATAGAGCATGTAAGATAGATACAAAATGCTGGAGTAACTCAGCAGGACAGGCAGCATCTCTGGAGAGAAGGAATGGGTGACATTTCGGGTCGAGACCCTTCTTCAGACTGAGGACAGGGAGGGGGAAACTGGAGGTTTGGAAGGGTGCATAGAGAATGTGAGGTGTGAAAATGACAGATCAAAGGAGACGATGCTCAAGGAAATGTAGAATGGTTCATTGTTGGCTGAGGGGAAGATGACAACGAGGCATACAAACAGTAAAATTAATCAGTGGGACAGTGGAACTAGTCGGGGAACTAGGGTGGGGGAACAAGGTATAGATCATAGCTAGGCACAAAATGCCGGAGTAACTCTGCGGGCCAGGCAGCATCTCTAGAGAGAATCGGTGATGCTTCGGGTTGAGACTCAAGCATTGAATAGGAGCCTGAGATGGAGGAAATACAGAACAGGAGAGACGAATAGAATTGAGGAAGGAAAAATAACGTGATGAAAAAGGTAAAAGAGAGAAAGTAACAGACCAGAGGGAAAGGATTGAGAACTGGAAGAAACATGGATTTACTCAGGATGAGGTGTCGCTGGTTATTGCCGGCACTCACTGCCGATCTCTCGTTGCCCTGGCAATGGGGTTCACTGTGAAGAAGGTTGACAAAGGGAGGCCCCGTTTGCCCTATTTCAATGGGCATTTGAGCATCAAACAAACAGAAATGGTTCACTCATGACCCCGATGGATGGGATCTTACCATTCTTACTCATCTGAACTGGTAGAAACAAGGAACTGCTGATGCTGGTTGACAACAAAAAAAAGACACAAAGTGCTGGAGTAACTCAGCGGGTCAGGCAACATCTCTGAAGAAAAAGGATGAGTGACGTTTCAGGTCGGGACCCTTCTTCGATATATGGTTGGACCAAGAATAAACAGAAAGTGTGAGACAAAAGGATACAAGAGTTGTGAATTGTGAAGCCGGAGGAAGGAATGCAGGGGGAAGGGGAGAAATGGGCGTGAGACCAGGTGGCTCAGTGAGGTGATGAGGCCCCGTCCCGAAACTCCACCTATCCATGTTCCCCAGAGATGCTGCCTGACCCACTGAGTTACTCCAGCACTCTGTGTCTTCATCTGAACTGGTGTTGGACTCAAATCCATCTTCCCAATGAGAGTGATCCCTTACCTGTCCTCTAGAGGGGGCCATCGAGCCCATGGCTGCCACATTGGGGGGAAAGCAGCGAAAAGTACCAATTTTGCCAATGCTTGACTTAAATTGAAAGACGACTGGCCTTACAAGGTACAAGAAGGAAGAGAACTATGAGAAACAATCCAAGCCTTGCCAGAAGTACATAGATACATAGAAAATAGAAAATAGGTGCAGGAGTAGGCCATTCGGCCCTTCGAGCCTGCACCGCCATTCAATATGATCATGGCTGATCATCCAACTCAGTATCCCGTACCTGCCTTCTCTCCATACCCCCTGATCCCTTTAGCCACAAGGGCCACATCTAACTCCCTCTTAAATATAGCCAATGAACTGGTCTCAACTACCCTACATAAACTAATTCCATCTAACCCAACAGTGAAGTGGCCGGTCATTGTCTACTCACTGGTCATGACCAACCAACTTGGTGCAAAAGGATTGGACCACACTTGCCCTCTCAACCATTGACCTTTCACCCCTTGCCCTCTCACCCCTGCCCTCTCACACCCTGAGACGTGGATGGCTCCTAAGAATAAAATAGGGATTAATTTAAAAAAAATCACAAAGGTTCTTATAAAAGATTTTATTTGAAAGTCTCAGGTTTTTAACAGTCTGCAAACAAAAAAAAAAAGAATTATAACAATTGGGATAAATCAAAGGATTTGATTTCTCCCTAAGAAGTGAATTGATAATTACAATTTAAGCGGTCTCATTCTCGTTTACTTATTTATTTATTTTTCATGGTAAATCTCTTGGTCAAAAGAAAGACTTAAAAAAAATCTCGTTACAGATCTGCCGACAAATTGATTCATCTCACTGAGAACTGTATGTATATATTTTATTTAATTTCCAAAATCCTTCTCCAGTAATACTTTTATATCAGAGTGACATCAATCTTTCAATTCTCTTAAATTCTTCCACCGGAGACCTGTGTTATTTTTAAATATTCTTATCGAGGCTCTTTCCGACATTCAATTTAAGGTTTCGTTTTTTTGTCTTTGTCCAAACCATAGAAAATGTTTTTTTTTTCCCTCATCATCATTTTTGAAAAAAAAAAATATATGAAAGCTTTTTTTTTTTAGGTAAATTTTATTAATTTTTAATTTTTTTTTATTTTTTTTTAAATCTGGCGTGAAATGAATGGAATGACACAGCACACTCACACAATAGGTTTTCCTGATTTAAAGAGGTCACTGGTGCCAACTCTCCCTCATCCCTCCCATCTTCTCAAACTCACTTCAAGTAAAAACCTTCCCAAATTGGAATTGTTCTTTCCAGCATTAAAAAACGTCAACCTTAATTTGGCTGGAGATACGTTATGCCCTCTTTGTACTATCTTCCCTTCCCCTCAACTGAAAATTCGTGCTCTCTGTACAATATTCAATTAAAAAATTGTTATCCTTTTTATTTCATAGTTTAAAAAAAAAATCTTTGTTTTAAATTCTTGATTTGAGCTTTTGATTGGAAGAGGAGAGTTGGTGCCCATCCATTGCATGCAAATTTCTCAAATCCACATCTCCGTCACTCTCTTGTAGAATGTCTTTTAAAAGAATATATATTTTGTTTTTTTTTCCTTTTACTTTCCCTTTTTGATAGATGGTCGATCCAGTCAGCAGCTGAGCAAGTTAAAAACGGATGTTTCCTCATTGGTGTCCTGTCAACGTCTTCCCTGTCACCCCGCCTAGTGTCACAGCAAAGAATGAATTGCCATTGCTGTATTTTTGTAAAAATGTCTTCTTTAAAGCTCTTCACCTTTAAACAAGGGAGACAATGTCCCTTTTTCAATGTCAGCACTCCTGGTGAGGTATAAGGCAGGTGGGGTGGGTGGTGGGTTGGGTGGAATGGAAGCATTTCGACAATAAAGAGCACTGAAAACATTTAATAAATGAAAACAAATCCTCCTCTGTCTCCCTCTCCCTCTCTCTCGCTCCCTCTCTCTCTCTCTCTCTCGCTCTTTTCAATCCATTCTCTGGAGTTCAGGCCCAAAATTCTTTGTTCCACGCGTCTCGTTTCTAGTCTCTCTCCCTCCTCATTTTCGGTTTTAAAATCTTTTTTTTTTTTGACAAACTTTTTGCATTGTTTTTTGCAATGGAATTCGGGTTTTCATGCAATAACTTTTTAATATTTTCATTAATCCGTTTTTGTAAATTATTAATTCCCCCCCCCCCTCTTTTTTTAAATTCTCTTTGCCCTCTCTCTCTCTCTCTCTCTCTCTCTCTCTCTCTCTCTCTCTCTCTCTCTCTCTCTCTCTCTCTCCCCCTTTCTCTCCGTCTCCCTCTCCCCTTTCCTCGCCGTTCAGCTCATCACACAGGCGTTGTCCTTCGGTTGACCGTGTTGGTGTGCAAGGAGTCTTTAATGTCTTTTTGGATGCAATTGTGGACCTGTAGGAAATTGTGGTCCCGCTCGGAGTTGTAGGTGGCAGTGGAGGTGGTGGTCTTCAGGGGGTCTCTCGTGAGGGTGTACATGGAGATCTCGGTCGACGGCAGGGTGTTGAAGCCTTTGAGGCCGACGGGCGAGGGGTCTCTGGAATGCGAGGGCTCCGTGGAGCGGGAGCTCGACCGACTGCGCCGTCTGTAGCGGTACCGGTAGCTGGGGATCCGGGTGATGGCGGAGGACTGCAGGTAATCCGTGGATCTCGTCCCTGCCCTGATCTGTTTGTGTCTGTCAATGAACATGTGAACGGCGAGCACGCCCACCATCTCGGCGATGATGAAGGAGAGCGCTCCAAAGTAAAAAGACCACCCGTACGAGTAACTGTTCTTTTTGGAGTCGCTCTTTGCCGGGTCTCCCGCGTTGGCTGATATGTACACGATGATTCCGATGATGTTACTCAACCCTGCGGCAGGAGACGGGAAGATATAAAGAGGGGGCAGAAACAGCAGTTATTGACATTCACGCAAAGAGAATTACGGGTCGCTGGGCTATACCATACAATACGATACAATACCATACGATACCATACAATACAATACGATACGTTACGGGGTGGGAGATTGCAACCTTCACGTGGTCCACCCTGTTTCGACGAATGCAATCAACCTGCCGTGCACAATCAAATAAGATCAAATAGAACAAGTTGTCCTACAACTTTAGGCTGTGCACGCCACACGCAAGAAGAAGAAGATACGTTACGATACAATATGAAACGATACGATACAGTACGTTAGAACTTTATTCATCCCAGGAGGGAAATTGATCTGCCAACAGTCATAAAAACACAAAAATGCAAAATAAATGAAATTAAGTAACGAGAGGAAAGGATTGGGGATGTGCAAAGATTGGGTTGGGGGAGGTGGGAGGTGGGGGGTGGGGGGGGGGGGGGGGTCAGTCTTAGTCTATGGGGAGGGAAGGAGGGAGTGGAGTTATGGAACAGATTATAGACCAGTACCGCACCGGCCCTAGGCTGTGGAATATCCCGCGGTCTAGGCATAAGCTCAGGGGCGACCGCGCCTTTGCGGTTGCAGCCCCTAGACTGTGGAACAGCATCCCCCTTCCCATCAGAACTGCCCCCTCCATCGACTCCTTTAAGTCAAGACTAAAAACGTATCTATACTCCCAAGCCTTTCTTGCCGTCCTCTGAGTGAGGGCTACATGTATATATGTATGTAGTTTGTTTGTTTATACTATTCTTATAACAAATGTAAAGCACTTTGGCCAACGAGAGTTGTTTTTTAAATGTGCTATATAAATAAATGTGACTTGACTTGGCTTGACTTGACTTGACAATGTCTGTGCCCAACATGATGCCAAGATCAACACAGAACAGTACAGTGTCGGAAGGAACTGCACCAAAGCTAGACACAAAATGCTGGAGTAACTCCGCGGGACAGGCAGCATCTCTGGAGGGAATGAATGGGTGACTGAAGAAGGGTCTTGACCCGAAACGCCACCCATTCCTTCTCTCCATACAGCGTAGGAACAGGCCCTTCGGCCCACAGTGGCTATGCCAAACAAGATGCCAAGACCGTCAAAGAATATAGATCAGTACATAGAAACATAGAAACATAGACAATAGGTGCAGGAGTAGGCCATTCGGCCCTTCGAGCCTGCACCGCCATTCAATATGATCATGGCTGATCATCCAACTCAGTATCCCGTACCTGCCTTCTCTCCATACCCCCTGATCCCTTTAGCCACAAGGGCCACATCTAACTCCCTCTTAAATCTAGCCAATGAACTGGCCTCAACTACCCCCTGTGGCGGAGAGTTCCACAGATTCACCACTCTCTGTGTGAAAAAAAGTACATGGCAGGAACAGGCCCTTCGGCCCACAATGTCTGTGCTGGACATGATGCCAGACCATCGTAGAATATAGATTGGTACAACATTGGAGTGAGCCCTCAGTCTACGATGTTTGTGCCAAACATAGATTAATAAACTGATCTCAGCTGCCTGTACATGATCCATGTCTCTCTATTTCCTGTACTTCCATGTGCCTCTCTAAAAGCCTCTTCAACACCACTATCGTATCTGCCACCACCAATAGCCCTGGCAATACCTTCCAGGCCCCCACCACTCACTGTGTAGAAAAACCTGCTCCACACACCTCTATTAAACTTCCCCCCTCTCACCCTGTTGCTCTGCCCTTCAATGTTGGACGTTTCCACCTTGGGAGAAAGGTTCTGACTGTCTACCCTATCTACAGTACGTCGCTTATAATTTTATACACTTCTCTCAAGCCTCCCTCAACCTCCAATGTTCCAGACAAAATTATCTAACCTGTTAGGTGAAACCCTCTAATCTGGGTAGCATTCTGGTGAGCCTCCCCTACATCCTCTCCAAAGCCTCCATATCCTTTCTGTAATGGGGTGACCAGAAATGAATGCAATACTCCAAATGCAGCCCAACCCAAGTCGGATGGAAAGTTCTTCCCAAGATGGGCTGAATGGCCTCCTTTTTGCTCACATAGCCAATCCTATCCCGCTCTGATGGTTACACAAGAGATTCCAGAGAGTGATGGCCACTGCCTGGTCTATCACAGGTACTGACCTCCCCTCCATCGAAGGGGATCTATCAGAAGCACTGTCTCAAAAAGGCAGCCAGTATCATCACAGATCACCACCCTGGCCACACTCATTTCACGCCTAACATCGGGAAGAAGGTATAGGAGTCTAAAAACCGTGACTGCCATGTTCAACAATAGCTTCTTCCCAAACAACCATCAGGCTCTTGAATATTACACAACACTAACAACACTAACCGGCACTAACTATGGACTGCCCTTAGTTTAGTTGAGAGAGACAGTGTGGGAAAAGCCCCTTCGGTCCACACATACACACAGACCCAGACACATACACACACAGACATACACATAGACACATATGAACACGCACATACGCACACACACACACACACACACACACACACACACACACACACACACACACACACACACACACACACACATACGCACACACACACACACACATACGCACACACACACACACACACACACGCACGCACTCACGCACGCACGGACGCACGCACGCACGCACACACACACACACGCAAACACACACACGCCCACACACACGCACACACACACACGCCCACACACGGCCACACGTGCACACACACATACACACACATGTGCGCACACACACACACACGCGCGCACACACACACACACGCACATGCGCACACACACGCACACGCGTACACACACACACACACGCGCACGTGCGCACACACACACACACACACACACACACACACACACACACACACACACACACACACCCACACACCCACACACACACACATACACACAAACACACTCTGCAGTCCCTTCTCTGTAGACAGTGACACTTTCAGAGACCCATGTATTTCCACTGTAACAGGTAACACAGTACAGTACCAACGGGCCCCAATAAACACTGACGCACACTTCATCACACAAACCAACCTCCCTTCCATTGAATCGATCTACAATTCACGCTGCCTCGGCAAGGCCAGCAGCATAATCAAGGACCAGTCGCACCCCGGCCACTCCCTCTTCTCCCCTCTCCCATCGGGCAAGAGGTACAGAAGTGTGAAATCGCACACCTCAAGATTCAGGGACAGTTTCTTCCCTGCTGTTATCAGGCAACTGAACCATCCTATTACCAACTGATAGCAATCCTGAGCTACCGTCTACCTTCTCATTGGAGACCCTTGGACTATCTTTAATTGGATTTTACTGGGCTTTATCTTGCACTAAATGTTATTCCCTTTATCATTTATCTATCTGTACACTGTGCATGATTCGATTGTAATCGTCTTTCTGCTGACGGGATAGCATGCAGCAAAAGCTTTTCACTGTGTCTTGATGCATGTGACAATAATTTAAATTAAACTAAATTAAATCCTCAGTCTGAAGAAAGGGTTTCGACCCGAAATGTCACCAATTCCTTTTCTCCAGAGATGCTGTGTGACCCGCTGAGTTACTGCAGCATTTTGTATCTGAACTAAACTAAACTTAGCAAAATTAAACGGAACTAAACTTAATTCAAGTTAACTAAACTAAACGGTGGCGCAGCGGTAGAGTCGCTGCCTTACAGCTCCAGAGACCCGGGCTTGATCCTGACCACAGGTGCTGTCTGTACGGAGTTTACACGCTCTTCCTGTGACTGCGTGGGTTTCCTCCGGGCGCTCCGGTTTCCTCCCACACTCAAAAGACGTGCAGGTTTGTGGGTTAATTGGCTTCGGTATGATCGTAAAATTGTCCCCAGTGTGGGTAGTGTTAGTGTGTGGGGGATCGCTGGTCAGAGCGGGCTCGGTGGGCTGAAGGGCCTGTTTCCGCGCTGTATCTCCAAACTGAACTGAACTGAACTAATCTCTGACCCACACACCCCACATCCCGATGAAAGCAGTGACACTCTTGGGAAACCTTGTAGATATTGACACACTACCCTGGACTGCATCTTTCTGTAACAATGACTCCAGGGGCTCCCTGTAGATGATAATATGTTCCTGGGGAGACCCAGCACTGATAAACACCTGTAGATCCTTGTGCTAACTGACAATATCCAAATTCCTCTGTAAACAATGACAGTCTCCCAAGGACCTTTGTCATTACTGACGGACTGGTAAGTACTGGCTGCTGTAAGTACTGGCACACCTCTGGAGCTCCCAGACAAATACCTACACACCCCCCCCCCCGCCCCCCAATCCACAGTAAATACTAAAGGGCCTGTCCCACTTTCCCGAGTTATTCACAAATTTTCCCGAGTTATTCACGAATTCTCCCGAGTTTTCCCCTTGATTACCTACGGCTGGCATAACGAGCCGCTACGATATATCCACGGACTCGTTACGAACATTCTGCGAGCTTGAATTTTAAGAATAAGGAGTAAGCCATTTAGAACGGAGACGAGGAAACACTTTTTCTCACAGAGAGAGTTGTGAGTCTGTGGAATTCTCTGCCTCAGAGGCCGGTGGAGGCAGGTTCTCTGGATGCTTTCAAGAGAGAGCTAGATAGGGCTCTTAAAAATAGCGGAGTCAGGGGATATGGGGAGAAGGCAGGAACGGGGTACTGATTGGGGATGATCAGCCATGATCACATTGAATGGCGGTGCTGGCTCGAAGGGCCAAATGACCTACGCCTGCACCTATTGTCTATTGTCTATTGAGTCAAGGGGAAAACTCGGGAGAATTCGTGAATAACTCGGGAAAGTGGGACAGGCGCTTAATGCAGTCCCAGGGCACCCTGTGAACACGGACACTTTCAAGATCCCCTGGAAATGCGGACACACTTTGTAAGGGCTGACACGTTCTCAGAAACTCCATCGAAGCACAGACACAATCTCAAGTATCCTCTGTCAATATCGACACACACTCCAAGATGGCCCCTGTGAATACTAACACAAACTCCCTGTAATACTGACCATTCTGAGAAAAGCCCAGCAGTACTGACACAGGCCCAGATGCCCATATAGGTACTGACACACTCGCCGATACCCCCCTGTCATACTGACCCACTTCCAGATACCCCCTGTCATACTGACACACCCAGAGCAGTATGGGGCGGCACGGTGGTGCAGCGGTAGAGTTGCTGCCTCACAGCGCCAGAGACCCGGGTTCGATCCTGACTATGGGCACTATGGAGCTTGTACCTTCTCCCCGTGACCGTGTGGGTTTTCTCCAGGTGCTCCGGTTTTCTCCCACACTCCAAAGACGTGCAGGTTTGTAGGTCAATTGGCTTTGGTAAAAATGGAAAATAGTCCCCAGTGTGTAGGATAGTGCGAGCGTACGGGGTGATCGCTGGTCGACGTGGACTCAATGGATTGAAGGGCCTGTTTCCATGCTGTACCTCTAGAGATACCCCCTGCCCGAGACATCCCAGGTATCCCCCTGCAATACAGAATAGTAAAAGGCTTGGATAGAGTGGATGTGGAGAGGATGTTTCCACTGGTGGAGAGTCTAAGACTAGAGGTCACAGCCTCAAACTTAAAGGACGTTCTTTTAGGAAGGAGATGAGGAGGAATTTCTTTAGTCGGAGGGTGGTGAATCTGTGGAATTCTTTGCCACAGAAGGCTGTAGAGGTCATCAGTGGTTATTTTTAAGACAGAGATAGATTTTTGATTAGTGCAGGTGTCAGGGGTTATGGGGAGAAGGCAGGAGAATGGGTTTAGGAGGAAGAGTTAGATCAGCCATAATTGAATGGCAGAATAGATGGGCCGAATGGCCAATTTCGACTCCTATCCCTTATGACCTTCTGATACATACCAGACATACCCTGTAGTACTGACACGCTCCCAGGCTGTAAATACAGTCCTAAAGATCGACTGCAAAGGGCAACATATTCCCCGAGACATCCCGCGAATACTGACACACTCTGAGACTCTTGTAATAGACTCTTGTAAAAGCTCCCCTGGAAACTCTCCTGGGTCACCTGCAAACTCTGCCACACTGTGACAGAAATCTTGGGAAGACTGACTCACGTCAACACTAACACCTTCCCAGTGGCCCCTGCACGCTCAAAGTTATCCTCTAATGAACATTGACACACTGACACACTCCCCTCAGGGACCCCTGTGAAAACACTGACACACGCTCCCCGCCACCCCTGTAAATATTTAGTAGGCACCCGGAATATATTGTCAAACGTCTGAATGAGTCACCTCAGGGACCCCTGTAAGCAGTGACACACTCGCAGCGGATACTACAAATGCTGACACGCTCTCTTGCATCCCCCCGGTACAGAGCATAACACCTCCGGGGGACTCTTTAAACACACACACACCTTGCTGAGCATTGAAATGCCGAGACACTGTGATGAGGAACATCTTTAAATACAGGCACCTTCCCCGCGGGGAACGCTCATTACATTCTGACCGAGACCCAGTGAGAATGGTGACACAATCCTCCAAAGACATGCTGCAAGTAAATAAACCTTCCTCAAGAGCTCCCACAAGACGCTAGACAATAGGTGCAGGAGTAGGCCATTCGGCCCTTGGAGCCATTCAATGTGATCATGGCTGATCATCCCCAATCAGTGCCCCGTTCCTGCCTTCTCCCCCATATCCCCTGACTCCACTATCTTTAAGAGCCCTATCCAGCTCTCTCTTGAAAGCATCCAGAGAACCTGCCTCCACCACCCTCTGAGGCAGAGAATTCCACAGACTCACCACTCTCTGTGAGAAAAAGTGTTTCCTCGTCTCCGTTCGAAATGGCTTACTCCTTATTCTTAAACTGTGTGGCCCCTGGTTCTGGACTCCCCCAACAGACTCCACAGAATGAGACCAAACGCCAATTGGAGGAACAGCACCTCATATTTTCCCTGGGCAGCTTACAGCCCAGCGGTGTGAAGATTGACTTCTCTAACTTCAAGTAACCCTTGCACACCCCCCCCCCCCTCTCTCTCCATCCCTCCCCCCACCCTAGTCGTCGTACGAGTTCCACTGTCCTCCTGCTGAGTTTTACGCGTTAGCACCTTCCCCACAGCCAACAATGGAGCATTGTGGGCTCCACCATTCCTTGAGCTCCGTTGCTGGCTTCGATTTCTCCTATCGCATTTCTTTTCATTCATTCATTTCTTCTATGTACATTTTCATACTTCTCATTTTCCTCTCCCCTCACTCTCAGTCTGGAGAAAGGTCTCAACCCGAAACATCACCTATCTCTCACCAGCTTTTAATATCTATCCCCCATAACCACCGATACATTCCCTATAACTAGACACACTTTATGTATTAAACGCAGTCACTTGGCATTGCCCATGTTAATTTTGACATATTCCATGCAAAACTCCCTGCACTCCAGATAACTGGACACTAAGGAAACGTTTGCAAACACTGATCGCTTTAGAGATACAGCGTGATATTAAAAGGCCTGTCTCACGAGTCAGCGGTCATTGGCGGCGAAACGGGAAGAATCTGCCGCCATAGACCGCGCACTCGTGAGAACGCACAATTCCGGGGCCGTGCGGCGTTGTT